>JAOVYW010059798.1:0-11916 GCA_025775045.1 Hiodon tergisus | reverse complement strand
AGACTCACACACAACAGGTGTTGGCTATTTTTATCCACTGTTTGACGGGCTGGAATATCATTCAGGTGTGCTTAATGAAGGGTGCAGCCACCAAAGTGGAAAATACATTTTTTCCATTTTGCAACAATACTCCAACATGAAGCTGATTTGGTCAAATTTTCCTTCTTATTTCAAAATAGTAATACTTCAGTCCGCATTATCAGTCTGTAGATGAACAAAGCATGTGGCAATTATATGAAATTGCTCTTTACCCACGTTGTGGCAATTGTCTAATCATGTAATTTAACTGCATCATCATATATTTTGGTCTAAGTTTAAGAAGTTTCAAATGTTTACAAAGAATACATCACTGGGTAAATAAATTAATAGATCAGTTTGTTGGCTGGAAACGAGCCACAGTGAAAATTGCGTGGAGGGATCCTGGCGGTGTGCGTCTGTGACGTGCTGATATCTTTCCTCAAAAGACTGAAAAAGACGACGAAGTAACTATCTGCCCCAAGGGCCGGCCCTTCTTCCAAGTCGGGAGATGTCAACATGAGATTGATAATCCATGTCTCAGCCTGCTCTCTTTCCTTCTTTCATTCATTAAAATATTTAATTTTAAACCGCCCCCACCCTGTGAAGGTGCGAATCCCGCTCCGCTTTGGGTTGACGCTCACTCACCCCGCCTTGTGATTTCACAGACCCTTCCCAAGGGGTGAGCTTTAATGGTGGATTACTGTAACAGATGTTAACAGCCCGGGATGCTGGAGGCAGCCCCATAGTGCAAATTGTGTCCTGTATCCACGCCATGGTGTCAGAGGATAGAGCGCTGAGGCTGATTGTTTGACTTGATCTGAACTGACGTGTGTTTGCTTGGACCTGCTGCGGTTGCGTAAAAGAGCATTCATTCTTTGTTTCAAATAACTTAATTCAATTAAAACCACCATAATATACCACCTGCATGCCCATTCCCTTTACTGTGTGGATCAACATGATCTACATCTGGGCTACATGTTGCTGATGAATCTGTTGGACTTTTTACCTGTCGAATGTGCTGCAATAGACACACAGTTGACAAGTTTCTCTGCGTTTTGTTTGCTGGTAGCAACCCTAAACTTTACATTATGGTTAAAAGCTTTTAACCTTTCGGAATGTCATTTCAAGTTCAGCTTTACTCTGGTTCCTGTCGCATATACATTTTAAATTATTACTTTTTTATTATACTTGTACAATTGTCATATTCTTTGGAAGGGTGCAACTATTTGTATTCTTCAAAGATTTTATTGGCACAGGTGTTGTGCTTGATAAGTAGCTGGTGCTAATAGGTAACTCGTGTTGGAAATTTTTGTGGTTAACCACAGCAATTTTCAGAGCTTACAACTTCTACATTCAACCATTCATACAGCTGGATATTTTACAGAAGCAACTCCAGTTAACAGCAGGGGTGGGACTTGAACTGGCAACCCTACGGTTACAAGCCTGCCAACTTAACCTCAACACCACCAAGTGCCCTCCTTCAACTCCAGCACTGAACTGGCCCCATGTACTCAAATATGTGGGAATAATTATAGCGAGAGCTTTTATCAAAGCTAATAATTGATTACAATGATTTTTCCGCGAAATGGGCTAAATGCATGGCTAGAATTATCCATATTAGTTCCAGGACCTGTTTTTACTTGCCTCAAGGTTTCTAATTATCTATCTAAAAATCTTTATTAAGCCAAAGCTTCTCTATCTCTCTCTCTGTCATTTTCCCTCACATTAAAAAGTAAATAACTTCAAAATTAGTTAACATGAGGTGACCGCTTGACCCCTAGGGAGTTTACATTTTTGGTGGGATTATGACAGTAGCCCAATATGACATCAGACCAATTGTGATCTTCAGTAAAATCGAACTAGAGGTTGCTCAGGTCCTCCTTTTTAATGCCCTGGAAAAACCTCTCAATAACCGTTGCGGAAAACAAAATGTAGTCACAATGATTTATTGTCTGTTAGTAGCTTTTTATCTACTTATTCCAGCTCTATACATCTAGCCCCCCCCTCCCCCCCCCAATGTACAACAGATAGAAAGAAAAGTTCTCAAAGTGACCCGTTTTAGAGATATAACTTCTATTTTAACCGCATTTACGGGAAGCACACTGAATGCAGCCTCCCAGCAGGCCCTGGAACTCAGGTCATTTTGGACCAAGACACTTCCCTTTTAAGATGGACAAATAGCCACCTCAACCAAAGACACCCATCCCTCTCTCCCGTGCCCCTCATCCCCCTAAATTAGAAATTTGTGAAAAATGTTCAGAATGTGTCCACAGAGGCTTCGGTGAGGAATTTTTTCCACTTTTGCCCCGTTAGCGTGTTTTTTTTTATTTTTGTTTTTTTTCTGCTGTTGCTTTCATTGTAAAATTCCCATTCATCATGATAAACTGAGCTGAAGACCCATTTATCAAGACCTGGGGTTCCTTGGCCCATACAACCAACTGTGCATTAAAGGGGAGGTGCCTTCCTATAGCATCGAAAAAAACTGTGTCATTAAAAGACAAATTAGATCACAATCCGAGGAAGGCTGTTCTCCCATTGAACATTATGTACGCTACGCATTAACTGGCCAGATGAGTGTCTGCCTCATCGTTACAGACCGTCATGTGCTTTAACCAAGATTTTCCTGATGGCGTCATGTGACTGACAAAGTCACAAATGAAGCACGTTACTTATGTTGGTGTCAGAAGCATTATGTTCAAAAACAGTCCTGCAGTCCTGTAGAGGATTAGTACATTTTTGCTAATCTTTATTTTTGTATTTTTTCTTTTCCTGTCTCAGCGTGCATCAATCTTCTCCCTTTTTGTTGTGACAGACCCTGGTACTGGAGTGAATTAATCAGTTATGCATGCAACTAAGACTGCAGAAAACAAATAGCGTTCTCATAACGTTACTTGAATCCTAATGCAGGCCTGCGCACGTGTGAGCAACCGTGATTTATTTATCCCACACCTCCGGACTGAATATGTTGAAAAATTGACAGATCAGGTACGATGGGCTCCCGTTTAATCACCCAGTAAGACGGAATACCACATGACACCGCCAGATTTGTGGAGTCTGTCAGCGCAAATCTATTCAAAACGATGGCGATCCCGGCTGGAGAAACGTCTGTTGTCGGCACACCTCTCTGAATCCGCTCTCGTTTAACGGAATAGGCACGTAATCGTCAGGCACCGCTCCTGGAGGCTCACGCTACAATATGATGGATCCTGAAGTGTGTCAGTGGTACAAAAAGCACACTGTGTTTCCCAGTGATTGACCGGCTATGACGGATAACATAGATGTGCGTGGTCCTGCGCTGAAGAGCCTTCAGACCTCTCTTGATCAGAGCCTCATTAGCAAATTGTACCAGAGGGTTCTTGAGTGTGTTTGCTTCACTAAACACTGTGTAGGGCATTAATGTCCCGCCCAATCCAAAGTAGGACGTGACTGAACGCAGGAGCGGCCTTTGAGGTTGCCTGGGTCAGAAACAAAATGTTGAGAACTCTTCTCATTCAGTGTCATTGTTCGTGCTTTGTTGGGTTATTTTAGAAGAACCTCTGACCTGAACACTTCACAGCAACTAATTTCTTCCACCTTTCACTCCTCGCATAATACCCAGCAGAGAACTTTACACTTGCGGCCTCTGATCGACACATTTGATTGACATCGGTTCGAAGAAAACATTAATGACAGTGGAGATGGATAAATGCACACAAACTTCTCCCAGATCAAACTCCCTGAAGTAAGTTAAATGATCTGCTTGTTAGCTAAATGCACACTATGTCAAATTCTCATCACTGAAAAGTTCTTCTCTGGAGTATCTTCCACAATTCAGAGGGAGGCAACACAGAAGGACCTCTCAAAGAGTCTGAAACCACCAATTTCATTTTGTTTCTTTGTTGATGTAGACAGCCCTATTTCCAGCTCTACAAGGAAATCTAATTTACTGATTTTTTTCCTGTATTCATTCGATTTTTACAGTTGATGTCAATAACACATGCTTGAATTATAAAGTCACTTTTAAAGTCCTGTGGTCGCCAAATTCACTCCTGGAGAACCTATATCCCAACTGCAAAGAAATCATTTCCTCTGCTACACTACTGCTACTACTGAAAAGAAGTTACCATCCTCTTCACTCAAACTTTTTTTGACCTAGGATTCTTAGTGGTTCTGTGTCTGGCTAGCTGAAAACCCTGCTTCTGAATCTGATTGCTTCTCCCCGGGGTCCTCCCGATGTCATCTGTCCATTCATCTTGAGGTCCTCTCTCTTCTGGGCAGTGTTCTGTGGCGCGAGGCACTCTTTCACAGCTCTGATGTAACCATGGTTACATGCACAGTCTCAAAGCAGCGAAGGCGGTTTTACTTACTTCCATTACCGTTCCCAGATATGCGCTTCTGACCCATTGCACGTCGATGTGAGCTACTGATGGGCTGTCCTTCCCCTTGCTATTTCTAAGCCGGGGAATTTTTAAACTATCCCTTGTTGTGACTATCACAGTCCTTTTTGTAAGTTGTTGAGTGTCCCAGTCTGACACTAAAGGTGAGTACGGGACTGAGAGAGGTATTTCACAATAGCATCAGTGCTTCTATGACTGCAGATTGACATAGGGGGCAGGTGGTGTATGATTTTGCTTGCAGCACAGCGACTAGATTTTAATTTGCTGCCCTGCCTGCCATCTGCTGATATGGAAGAACCAAAAGGCTTGAATCTGTGTTTGGAGGAGGCAGTATTTTGTCTTGACCAATCCATTTGTATCTCGCCCTTCACACAATTCCTGCAGCTTACTTTTTAGAGGGCAAAAAAAGGAGACATGTTCTTATTGCCATACACATGTTTATAGATATGAGATGACGGGTAATTTTTATATCCGAAAGATAAAAGGCAATAGAATGGCATGAAAGGAAATCCAAAATGAATAAAAAGAAACATAATTAGAACTGGAATCCTCACGAAAAGAAATACCTAAATATATTATAGAGTGACGATGTACATGGTTTTGCTATAAATAAAAATCACTCATTTTCAATTTAATGCCTACTATAAAACCGTAAATTAAATGAATACAGTACATACAATACGATTGTGCTAGTCGGTTAGCGAAGTTGGATGTAAATTGTGCTGCAATGTGCAGTATACACTTCGTTTTCTCTTTTGTGGCTCGGGGTAGAGAAAGGGAAGCTGAAGAAGACTTTCCAGACGTCATGATCTAGCTGTGCCGATGAATTATTTTTTTTTTTTCGCTCTTCCGAGCCGTCACAGTTTGCAGCTTCCTGGGATGAGCTGAGATTTGCTGCTGGTTTCATTGGGCCTTGTGGCCTTCGTGCTCCTCAGCTCCGGAGCTGTGTTATTACTGCAGACAGACTCCTCGGTGAGCTTTGCGGATTCCAGAGATGTTTCATTTAGGCTGATCATCTGGAGAAAATGTACCACTCGGATAGAGGAAGGAAGGACAGCTCCACTGCTGAGAGGGACTTGCGTTAAGCGTAGGCAGGGAGAGTGCTGAAGCTAAAACCTTTTTAATATGGGAATGCTTAGGCATATCTGCAGGTGGTAGACAGGATAATGATGAAAGAGGATTTGGGACATGGGAGATCTAACAGATTTTGAAAGAGGTCAAATAGTTGGTGCCCGAATTTCAGATGCGTCAGTCACAGAAACTGTAAAATAATGTAATGCGCCAAACCAGGAAAATGAAGAACGGAAAGAGGAGCTGTGGTCGCAAGCTGAAGCTCAGTGAGAGGGATAGACATACTCCTTCTAGAATAATCATCCAATTTCCCACTAGAAACACTTCAAAACTGTATGACAGTATTCCAAGACAGTTTTTTTTAGCTGTTCTGAAGACATAGGGCATTATTTTGTCTACCCCCTGTGTGTGTGTGTGTGTGTGTGTGTGTGTGTATGTGTGTATATATATATATATATATATATATATATAGTTTAACTCTCTCCATAATACTAATTGGATCTCATTGGATATATTATAGTGGCAAACATCCTGTATTTGCCCAGATTTAATGCCCAGAAATTGCCATTGCTGCGTAATGGGCTGGGAAATATTCTTTGTCAATGTCAGCCATATAGCTGCAGATTGCTAGTTCTGTCTCTCATTCGTAGAAGCTTTGTTTTGTTACAGAGCATTTAGCTTGCTAGTATTTCCACATAAGTTTATTTTTACTCAGCCAGTTATCAGTAAACGGCAAGTTATTTTAATATTAGCACTGATCCGACTGATACAGCTGACAGTAGTACCCGCAACGCTTGTCTTTAAAAAGTTTTCATTGCATCAACCTATTGATACTTCTAGCAGTTCTAGCTTGTTAGCCGAAATACATATAATTCTTTTAGCTCCATTGAGCCACACATGGGAAAGACAAGATAATGTGGAATGGCTTTGGGGAAACAACAGAAAGATCTGACAACCGCAAACATATTGAATTCTCTTCTCAGCTGTAAACGACAACCACGGCATTTTGAATGATAGTCTCACACTTTCTTTTTTGGTGGTAAGGAGCCAGATTATGTACAATGTGAAGATCACTTTATTCTGAGTCATTTTCGGATCGGGCAAATGTTAGGGCCCAGTGGCATGTGCAGCAGATTCTGGACGTCCATGCGAAACCAGGCCAGGTTCTTGTCAATGTAATGTATATACCATTGTATATACCATAGGGTTTTAGATATGATTAGAGGCTTTAATTAATATGCAATGGCCAGAGACCATTCTAAGTATAAATGCAATAATAATGACACACCTCCTATATTCAGAGTTTATTAAATGCCTTAAAGAAACGTAAAGCATTAGATCATCCACTTTGCTGCTGATTGGACCCTGATGGTAGAGCAGATATTTGCTCTGCATTTGGCTTCTGCTGTCATCATATTCTCTTGTCATAGAAACGCTTCGTTCCCTTCTCTCCGAATCCCTTAAACTTAAGCTTTTGGGAGATGGTTTCTTCATTGCCTTTGTAGCCCTCTTTCAGTCTGACAAACAGAGCGACACTTTTACACTATCAATAATTCACATTGAGAAATTCTCTCTGATCTCGTGTAGACATGTTTGTGCTCAGTGAAAGCAGTTTTTCAGCCCTGTGGCAGCATTTGGAACAACTCATGGACTGGCACATCCTGTGAATGAAAAACTGTCAAAATAAATATATAAAGAGACCCTCAACTGTGATAGAACGTAACAACATTAGAACATTGGAGGATTGGAGGATGAAGCAGGAAGTAGAATTGCGATTTACTAATATAATTTTTCCATGCTAACCAGTCCATTAAATAGCCCTGAGTAATAATGCTGATAATCCCATTTAAATTATCCTGCATAGTGATGGCTACATCATTTTGAGAAGACCCCATTACTCCACTGCACAGACTCCATGAATTTAATGACCATTTTGGCTTGAGTCTCTTAAAACCCCACCAGGTTAATTAGACCTGAATGAAAAACAAAATAAAGCAATAATCTTTTCTTTCTCATTTTTTGTATTCAGGATGCTGCAGTACGAAAGCTCATCTGCCATTTAAGGTAACGGTGAAAACATTTCCAGAACTGTGTCCGTTCAGGATACCTCGCAGTATGTTTAGCTTTATTTACAATAGGAAAGATAGCTACTCACATCCCAAGTATTTGTAGTCGTATTGCAATTTTTAAATCATTTGTAAAAGACAGACTTTAAAATATCTTCAAAAAGCCTTCAATGTCTGTGGATAAGAAAAATCAATACTTCTAATTTTCGAAACCGCTTATCCTGGTGAGGGGCGCAGGACCTTCGGAGCCGATCCCGGCAGGCATAAGACGCAGGGCAGGACCCAGGACCCCTGGCGCTGTGAGGCAGCAGCGCTAACCACTGTGCCACCCACTGTTAACATCTTACCAGGTAGGTGTGCTGTTCATTTGTCAAAGAATAATAAAGATGGCGTTTCCTTTCCCTGATGTCACTTTGATAATCATACATGCTAATGAGCCCATCTGACTAGCAATACATTTCTGTCTGAATGTTTCGACTGAAGCAACTAAATACATGCTATCATGCTGCATGTGCCAGCTAATAAAACATTGGCTCATGTGGTGTCAGCTTATCGTTTATAAGCAGTTAGAGATCCGGCCACGGCAGTGAAAGACCTGTTATTTTCCATGGAGGCAGGCAAAGCTATCCCGATATTCGCTCATTTTATGCAACCACTAATCTATTTCAGGGACATGAGCCACTGTTATCCACCCAGCAGGGCACACCCTGACAATGGCAACCTGTACTGAAATGTTGGCTGTTTTTAGAGTATGTGAGAGTGTGCAACCATCCTCTTTATTTTGAATACAAAGAGTTAAAACATAAGTGTGCACCTCCCCACAATTGGAAGTTTTCCCTCATCTCTTCTGTTTAGGCAGCAGTGCTTAACAAAAGGTACTAAATTTTAGCACAGAGGAGCAGGAACCTTTCTTTTTTGTGGTATATTTTCCCCAAAGTTTAAATGAAAACGTTCATTCAATTTTCTCAGCTATTTCCAGGTCCTCACCTTTGTTTCCCAGCTCAACCTTTAGATTATTTGCTTAGCGGAAGGTCTGACCCGAAGCTATCTGCATAGCTTAAAGCTGTATACTTTACCCACAATGCAATTGAAATCCAGTTCCAGGATGCCCACCATGAGTGCAGGAGGCTGCAGATCCACATCCCCAGGAAAAGAAACAGCTTACACCGTGCCATATAACCTCTTGTTGGGGCCTTTTTCATCAAATATTGTAATGCCTTTTCAGAGTGGATAATTACCCAAGAGTCGATTTGCAAAGGTTTGGCAGGTAGCTGATGAGCATTTATAAATAACAGCAAAGACCTTTCTCAGAGAAACTAAACCACATCTAGCTTTATCTTATTTCCACATTCAAAGGCACTGGCATCTGAACACACCCCTTATAACTCATGCTTATCTCCCTTTACACGCTGAGTATTTTTAGCTTTATTATCTCCCTATAAAGCATGGAAGCGTTCGCAGTTTCTCTTCCGCACATGTCCGATGTTTTTGGCTGGGTTTTAATCTTGCCGTTGGATGAGTAAAAGAGAATTATGACTCTCCCCTCATGCTTCTCTGTCTGGGTTTACCCGGCAACTCTCTGCAGGAGGTTTCCCCGTTGAGAGCATCATAAATGACTGCCAGACGTGCAACCCAGTTGTGTGGTCAGCCAAGTGTGAGTAACCCATTGTCGTAGTTTATTTATTTATGGTTTAGAGCTACATGAAGCTCTGCACACGATTCTGTTTTGCAAATAATGTCATTATCTGCCCGCGTTTTATTCAATGAGAGATCATTTTTCAAAATTGACCCAACTGAAGTAGAGACACTTGCCCCTCTGCTTGCTCAGTGCATGCTCTATTAACTTGGAAATGCAGGTGCGTCTTGCCTTTGCCTCAGTTGGAAACTGTTGAATGAATTCCATTATAGTTGTGACCATTTGTAGTCAAAAGCAGTGGTTCTCCACCCAGCAGGCATGCATAAATCATTTTTTAAAGTCATATCTATGTGTTAAGCATAATCGATGCAAACTCAATTCAGACATAAATTTGATTTATTGTTATTCTTCTCAAAGGTAACGCGACATGGTTTTGGTCAATGTTTGTTATGAGAGGCTGATGTAGTGCGGCAATTACCAAATTAGGGTTTTTGCAAATGGCACTTTGTATGTTTGTTAACATAAAAGGAATTTTTAGATTTGGAGAGCAATTATTGTGGGGGGTGGGCTTTTTTAGAATGCAGTGATTGTGATTATGAAGGGTTTTCAGTTCTGTGTCAGGATAGGTGCCTTAAAAAATAAAATAAAAAACAATTAAAGCGTAGCCATAATTATAAGGGGTTAAGAGACATTTATCTGGAGCAAATGAGCAGCGCTAGTGGCCTTGTTAATCCTACTTTAAATGAAGTGGGTATAAGCACGCTGCGGGTCCTCTCTGTTACAAAGACAACTTACAGAACGTACACTTTTTTTCCACAATTCCTTTTACAGTAAATTACTTGCTTGCGTTATTACTCACACTCAGTTTGGGAAATGAGCTATACCGGGCACGTTTTGATTAGTTGATAACGAGCTGAAGATTAATGTTATAGTTGGATAAATCCACTCCCAATGAGTTATGTCAATGATTGCACTATACTTGAAGTTATTAGGTATGTTTAGTGAAAGGCATGCTTGGAAATTTTCATCGCCTACTCACGTTATACATATCCACTGGTCTGCATCTACTGTAAAGGCCACACAAAGAATTAAAAGACGCAACAGGCAGTCCCTTTAAGTCTTCTGTGTGACATTAAAACCTGCAGGGCATGAGGGCAGTGTTAGGGCGTTCTTATCTTATTTTTGATGCATCTTTGGATCGTAATTTTTCCTTTGGTTATCATTGCTTGCTAGGGTGCACAAGTCTTTGCTGTACAGTTAAGTGGCAGAGAGACAGCCTTTCATTCTGCTGAAACAGGTAGTTCCCCTCTCCACTACCCATGCTAGTGTCTCTCCCCAGCCAGTCTGTGGAGGATTGTTGCTCCTTTGTGTTGTGTGCGTTCCACTAATTAACCCAGGGGAGCCATTACCTGGTCTCTCTGGGTGAGTATTCCTCTAATTAACCCAGAGGATTCATTACCTGGTCTCTCCGGGTCCATGGATCAGTCTGCTGATGGATACTGAAGGGACTTGGGAGTGGAGATAGGAGTTCTGGTGATCCCTTTCAGGTTCCGGTGGGACGTTCGGGCAAGGGCGTAAGCCTGCCTGAGGAGCTCAGATCCTCATCGGTCCGGCTTGTGCGCGATCTTGGGCTAGGCAAATTAAATGAGGGTAATGGATCCCTCTCTGGTGACCAGTGAAGATGAGGGATTACTATGGATGCAAGGTTCTTCGTCACGGCTCGCGACTGAGATGGAGTAGCCCGGACCCTTCATCAGGAGGGAGTTCTAATCCTTTTCCGACAGCAAATCAGAACATCCCGTCCCTTTACCTTTTTTCTTCCTTTATTTTTCCCCTCTTTCTCTCTACCCTGAAAATGATTGTCCGGTTTGCTTAATAAGCCTCTATAGGAAATCGATGTTGTTTCATTCTGCCGAAGTGGGGACTGACTTCCTATGGTCTTGCAGTGATAAATGTCCCAGGGACTTGGCTACAAAACGATTGGCGATTGATTGCCTTTGGATTCCTCATAATAGGATTTGAAGTAACCCTGCACAGAATTAACATGGGCATACATGAGCAGTGCTTGGTGACATGGCCTTTTTGTGAGATGAATATTATCAGGTGGCAGGGGTTTTCAAAGGTACATAAAGAATAACTCTTTCTTTATACACATTTAACAAGGCCTTGTGTGTTATTAGCAGCTAAACATTAGTTAAAACTGGATGTGTGGAAGGTTTTCTGGAGGTATAGTCCAAGTTCATTTAAAAAAATTAAAAAATAAGCTAAAGAAAATACTCGCTAGCAGTTCATTCTACTTAATTCCACACATTTTAATCTGTTTAAAAATCACCTCCCCAAACTGGGGGAGACCTTGGCCTCTCCCAGAAGAAATCCATACTGCTCTGATTAAATTGCTCCCTGCCTCCTGGTTTTCTCCATCCCAGGACCTGGGCCGATTTGCGGAGCACCGCTTCCATGCACCAGTGGCCATCCCGCGGGCAAATGGTGCGCTTACAAGGGAAGCTCTGACCACTCCGGTCGCGCCAGGCACAAACCACACTAGTCTTCTGTGTGTGTGTCTGTGTGTATTTGTGAGGGTGTGTGTGTGTGTGTGTGTGTGTGAGTGAGGTTGTGTGTGTGTGGTTGTGTGTGTGTCTTTGTGTGTGTGTGAGTGAGGTTGTGTGTGTGTGTGTGTGTGAGAGTGAGTGAGGTTGTGTGTGTGTGTGTGTGTGTGTGAGTGAGGTTGTGTGTGTGTGGTTGTGTGTGT
>JAOVYW010059787.1:0-22516 GCA_025775045.1 Hiodon tergisus | reverse complement strand
TTTGAGTGGTCACAGCTACATACATCTATGGCAGCATACAAAGAGGGTGAGTGCCGGAAACAACACATGGCTATGAATGTGGTCCGAACCCACCCCGCCCCACCAAAGGCGTAACCCAGCCAACATTGCTTTCAAATAATATTTAAGGGTTGTACATATGGACCAAAATGGAAGGGCCAGAGCACTTGATACTCAATGACTGCCTCAATTGCCAAGGATTGATTGTACTGTAATTTTGTGTTCTTTAGGGCGTGAATGTGAGAGAGAAGGCAAAGCAGTTAGTGACACTGCTGAAAGATGAAGAGAGACTACTGGAGGAGAGGACCAATGCACTCAAGACCAAAGAGAAGATGGCACAGACCACGAACAGTAAGATAAACTTTTTTCAGTAATCGTTTCTGGTTTACTATGGCATAGGGACTGAACTGGTCCTCTTGCTTTAGCAAAGAAACATACTGAAAACACTCACTTGCTCCTGAAAATTTTACAAAGGGAATTGTAAATATGAAATTCTTTAGGTACAATACGTGGACAAAAAAACGAGTATAAATACTGATTACAGAAAACACAAACACCTGTGAAAAATGAACAAGACTTAAAACACATGAAAATCCCAATTGGGACTTTAATACTCCAGCGAGGCGGAGCGCTGTCAATAAAGCAATTACCGATCTGGCCGAGATTTGATAGGCGGATGTTCTGACAGTCCGAGCTACCCCTCAAGATGGGATACCTGTATAAGCAGAAAAAAAATATTTGTGTGTAGCCTACTTAGATGTAGGCCTACTGATTGCATAGTATAAGTTCCCTTCCTACCAATTGTAAGGACTGTTAAAGTAGTAGGCTACTATTGTGCATGAGTACCTAGTATACTTTTTTATAAAGAAATAAAAAATTTAAATTATGTTTAATTTTTCACAGATTTGTTTTTAAATTCACATGGAAGCAGAGCCTATAAAACAATCAACAACTGGACTATATACAGATATACAACTGGGTCACTGTGATGTTTTCTGTCTACTGTAAGCTACCGTGGTTTTAAAAATGTATACAAACTTTTAACTTTATATATGTATCTATTTAAAACACTAATTTTTTTAAAATACATGGTTACTCATTCTTCTAAATAATTTCTACATAGATTGAGCAACAATACTTGAGTAGCCAATTTTTTCAGACTGACAATTTGAGCTGTCATTACCCTTATTTTGGACCACAGGAAATACAAGAACCATAATTAAAAAAAAAGTTTTAATTATAGTAAACATCATTCCACCAATTAAAGTAGTCCCCTGAACTGGTTACTATACTGTAACCACTGGAACATTCTAAAATTCAATTGGGTTCTCATTTGGTGACTGAAAAGGCCATGACATATGCATAACACTACTGTCATACTCCTCTATCCATCACCCTGCTGTGCCTCATGAAAAAAAACCCTCTCTGCAGGAAAGAAAGGCTTTAACATGGGGAGTTATGTAGCAATTAGCATAAATCTTGCCTGAAAGGGTATGCAAGTCATTCCATGAAAATGCATCTCATATAAATGGTGAAAAGGTGGTCATATCTTTAATCCCCATTTTTCAAATTAGTGCTAAAGGTCTGAAAATCTGACTTATTTCCCCTCACCCCCTCGTTATAGCCTCGTCAACACCTTCGGCCTCTGGCCTGACATCATCACTGGGCACCAAAGAAGAGGCTCTGGACATGAGCAAAAAGATATTAGAGCAGGTAAGACCCCCCATCAAACTGTAGAACTGACAATGTACAAAAAAAATTATGGTTACCTCCATCAGCTAATTAATTACACATTTTGGTAGGGTTCGGCCAATATCAGAATTCTGTAACCAGTATAGCCTCTGGCCAAAATACCTTGTTAAAAATATGGCGACCGTACCGACACTCAATGCTATTTCGCCCATTGTGCATTAATTCCATTCCACTGACAGACAACAGATGCACTTGTCAACACAAAATTTTAAATGCTTATAATAGTATGCTATTGTTTAGAAAAAGAAAAGACTTAAAAGAATGAAGTTATGACATGGTGTTGTGACAACTCTGGCAATGTTCGTCACTCCCTCCAGATCTTTTACACTGTCCACTAGCATAAAAACACAACTTCTATGAAGTTTAAACAGGACGGTTTATTATTTACAGTGCTTCAAACAAAAACCAAAAACATTTACGATAATCAAACAAAAGCCTAACTTCTTTATGGAGTGCTAACTACACAAGTCTCGCCCTCTCGCCCTCTCGCCCACTCTCCTCAACCAACTGGTTGCGCCTGCCCTTTTTTTAAAGGCTGCAAATTGGTTTAATTGAAAGCAGCTGTTCAATCAATTATCCAATGAATTAATTCGAATAAAATGGCTGCCTGTCCATCCCACGCCTCCAGGGAATTGGTAGAGGCTGTGCAAAGTCCGTGGCCCAAAATACCACAGTGCCCCACACTTCATCACAGTGTTTATTGTGTAAATATCTAAATGTTGTAATAAACAATCAAATCTCCTGTTGTTGAGTTATCAATAATAATAGAATTAATTATAACCAAAATAATGCAAATGCATAATATAAAACCAGTCATAAAACAGAAAAAATACAATCTAACTTTTTATTGTAATATAATTTTCTTAGAAAGTCGATTGTCGAGTTCATGATTTATACATCACCAGTTGAAATGTAAAAATAACAGCGAGGCCACACTAAAACCAGCTTCAAACCTTAAGCTACCAGTAATACCTTCGGTCCAACCATACTCATGGGTGGCTATAGGTTTATGGCGCTCATGTGAGGGCAGATTGCATATTGTGCATTAAATAGGCATTACATAGGTTTGAATCTGGATCATTACTTCCAAGGGGTATAAATACACAGGACTATTAGACAGAGTGGACTACAGACAGGTATGAACAAGAAACGAGGGACTTACTTAATTAACAGGATGCACATGGGATAACTAGGAATAAAAGAACTAAAACTCGGGGGATTGGAACCTCTGGACTAAGGAAGTATTCCCACGGATGGCACCTGACACTGCAGACCCTTGACAACGAGGCCTACTGGGTTTGGTGGAAGTCTGTAAGGAGTGAGGGGGTCAAGGATGTTTGAGTCAGGACCCAGGAACGTTCTTCTGAATGACACAGCCTGACTAATGGGGATGGTTGTCTGTGACATACGACCTTAACCGAATGGTTTACCCTTGATAGCGTTGACCAGGAGCAGAGGTGTGCAAGGAATAAGGGGGATTTGAAATACGAGGAAGCCCTCACTGAGTTGAACCAGTTCTTCAGGGGTGCTTCTGAACAGGGTAAATAGGTGATCATGATCCTTCAGGATGGCATTCCGGGAGGAAAGGGCCGTTTTCATGGCAGGAAGGTCCACTGGCTAGTCTTCTGTAAGGACTCAGAAGTTAAGGAGTTAAGAACCCAAGTGTGGGATTCAATAGGGAAATCCAAAGACAAATCCAGGGGCAGGAAAAAGGGTCTGGCAAAACTGGCAATGCAGAGAATCCAAGTATTGTTATACAAAAGGGTTAACCACAGAGTGCACATGGGATAACTAAGGAAGACAAAACTAAATCTTGGGGGACAGCGACTTCTGGAGACGGGAAGAATCCAGAGAGGGCATGAAATTAAGTACTTAATTTATGCAAGAACTAGCCAGGGATCAGTCCTGAAACTTCAGAGAACCCATAGGTCTAGAACCAATATAAACAATTCTTTCAGCTTTTATCACATGGGGACACTGCCTCACATAAGGACACTGCCAGTTTAATTTAATTTGTTCATATTAGCTACTTTACAATAGAGGATTGTCCTGTCGAGTCCTGGAATTTTCTGTGTTTAATAACTGTGGGAAACTTGGCTGTAGTGCTCATCAATCACATAGCTGATGTCAACACATTAAAATATATATTATATATTAAAATTAGGGCTGTCAAAGTTAACGTGCTAACTCATGCGATTAATTTCAAATGCTTGAAGCCATTAATTTTTTGACGCAATTAACGTATTTATTCACCAGCTTATTTTTTTTGAGCGTTAGAACCATCCATAATTAAAATACAACTCCATGCTCTCGCGCTTGTTTGTCAATCAACTGCTTTAATTTAGAGAAAGCTTTGCTGATTAAGTAAGCTTGAATGATGGAGAAAGCTGCTAAAGGGCTTTTAAATGGCCAGTTTTATTACAAAACTCTTACCGATGGGTCTTTGGATAAAAGCAAAGTTATTTGCTGCTACTGTAAGGGTGAATTTGTGTGTCACCGAAGTACGTTGAGTCTGATGTATCATTTACAAGCAAAACACAGAGTTGACGCCGGCAGCAGTAGTGAGATGGCTAGCAATGCAGGACAGCCGCAGCCTACTCTTTTAGAGTTTGTGTGCAGGAGGCAAATGGACAAGTCAACGAGCAGCAAGCTACGCAACAACAAACTTTCTGATACAGATTATTTTGTGTTTCTTTCCATTACAATAAAACACTATGCATAACACACTGCTTTTTACATGGAATTTAAAATTGTTTAAAGTTGTTTATTTTGGGCCAAATTTGAGCACATTCAAAAAGTGCGATTAATTGTGATTAATCACAGCAATTTTTGCGATTAATTTGTTAATTTTTTTAAATCGATTCCCAGCCCTAATTAAAATGTTATATTCCAATGTGTCATTGTTGAGCAGTTGTCGCAGGATTTTAAAGCTGTGTGTGTGTGTGTGATTGATAGGAGCAGCACCTATGCAGGGGTCATGGACTTAGTTTCCAAATGACCATTGAAGAGCGAAAGAGTCTAAAATCGGGGATCTAAAACAAAAAAAATTTCTAACTGCAACACTATGCAACACTGTCCATTTCTGGCACATTTCTGTAGAAGTGAAATTATGTTGTACACATTCTATGTAATCCACACTGTTTGAAAGTAAGAGTGCCCAGAACTCTCAGCCCCTTTCTATCCCTCCCATTCAGATCGAGAAGGGTGCTTCAGACCCTTGGAGAGCTCCTGCAGTGCCTTCCACGACCCTGTCTGCTCCACCAGCCATTGCCACCACACCCGTTTCTGCTTCTGACCCCTGGGGAGGAAACGGTGCCACCACTGGCTCACCCACCAACTCTGACCCCTGGGGAGGGGAGGCTACTACCTCCACCCCACCCACCAGTTCTGACCCATGGGGAGGGGAGGGTACCGTCTCTGTCCAGTCCGCCAAGTCTGATCCCTGGGGAGGTGAGGAGACCACCTCTGCACCACCCACCAGCTCAGACCCCTGGGGAGGTGAGGAGACCACCTCTGCACCACCCACCAGCTCAGACCCCTGGGGAGGTGAGGAGACCACTTCTGCACAACCCACCAGCTCAGACCCCTGGGGAGGTGAGGAGACCACTTCTGCACCACCCACCAGCTCAGACCCTTGGGGAGGTGAGGAGACCACTTCTGCAATACCCACCAGCTCAGACCCCTGGGGAGGTGAGAAGACCACTTCTGTACCACCCATCAGCTCAGACCCCTGGGGAGGTGAGGAGACCACCTCTGCACTACCCACCAGCTCAGACCCTTGGGGAGATGCATCCGTGGCCACCCCCTGGAGTTCCACAAGTAAGTAGCAAGAATCAGAAGAAAACGTATGGGAACCCCTTGGAATTAACTGGTTTTCTGCAGTAATTTGCCATAAAATGTGATCTGATCCTCATCTAAGTCACCCAGGGTAATTGCCAGTTATCTCAGGACCTGGTTGTACCTCCAGGTGTAACAGCCTTGGGAAAGACTGGTTTTGCAGCCGACGAGGATGTGCCTTGCTGGGGTTTGACAGAGAGGACATGATGGATCTTCTCCAACCCACTGGTTTAGGTTCTTAGGTATGGGAAGGACATCATAGGTGGCTCTGATAATGAAGCTAAGTCTGTTTCCTTCCATCCCCCAAAGATCCTTCCAGGTGAGCTTACGATGCTCCAGGTTTTCCCAGTTAGTCCATTGGCCCTGTTTGGACTGTGAGATTTCCTCTGTGCATCTCTCTGCGTCCTCCTCCTGCTGCTGGACCTCAGCTACTACCAGCTTTCTACTCTGGGTAAATGTGCCATGTGGGTCTACTTGTCCCGAGTCCAAAACACCTTCTTCCCTGCAGCACCTGTCCTACGATGTCTCCATGTCTGAGAGCAGATTTTGCATGCTGTACGGCCTCAGACGGGGTCCACTTCCTCCCAGTTGCCAGTCTGAGAGCAGCTGCTTGTATCGTAGCATCTTGAGACTCGGTCAGGGGTCATGTCTAGCCTCACTTTGGTGCATTTGTACTTTTCGGTGAGAAACGGGCAGTTCCAGAGCACCATTCCCATTCAAGCCGATATTGCTGAGGCAATGCAGGAGTCCAAGCCACTTCTTGATGTAATAACTGACTGTCCTCACCAGCTTCTCGAGTTTGGTAATGGGAACCTCGTAGACTGTTAGAGGCCACATTGGACGGGGCAGCAATCCAAACTGCAGGCACCACAGTTTCAACTTACCAGGAAGCAAGGTCTTGTCTATTCTAACAAGGCCTTTGATGGTTTCTTCCCTCAGTTTGTCACTCTGGTTTGAGTTTCTGAGTCCCCTAAGCTCTTGACTGGCATCTCCAATACTGTCAGGATGGGTGTTTCATCGATGTGGAATCTCTGGTCTATGAGTTTCCCTCTAACGATGGATATGCTTCTGGACTTAATGGGTTTGAACTTCACCTGTGCTCACGTTATGTTGGCTTTTCCAGTAGACGTTCGGTACATGCGATGGTTGAGGTCAGGGTGGTCATGAAATCCATGTAGGCGCACATGGGAGGTAGTCGCTGTCCGGACTGCAGACGTTCTCCTCCTATTACCCATTTGGAAGCTCGGATGATCAATTCCATTGCCATGGTGATGGCTAGAGGGGAGATGGTGCACCCCGCCATTATTCCCACTTCCAATGATTGCCATGATGTTGTACTCTGTTGTTGAGGCAGAATTGCAAGTAGTTTCTGACCAGGTGTGACGGTCATTGGCACATGGAAGAACTCAAAGGCTGTGCAGAGAAGAGAATGGGGGACAGATCCAAAAGCATTGGCTTGGTCCAGGAATAAGATGTGCAGATTCCTTCCTTCCCTCTTCGCAGTCTGGATTTGATGCCATATCATGCTTGAATTTTCTAAGCATCCCAAAAAGCCTGGAATACCTGCTTTCTGTACCGACGTGTCAACCAAGTTGTTTTGTTTCAGGTATGTTGTCATCCTTTGAGCAACAATGTTAAAGAAGTATGGTGTACTGAACATCATGATTTTGGTTTGCTTTGCTGCCTCAGGGCCTGGACCACTTGCCATCATCGAGGGGAAAATTAATTCCCAAGTTTACCAAAATATCCTACAAAATAATGTCAGGGTGGCTGTCCGCCAGCTGAAGCTTAGTAGAAGTTGGGTGATGCAGCAGGACAATGACCCTAAGCATCGAAGTAAATCCACCACAGAGTGGCTTCAGAAAAAGAAAATGCGCCTTTTGGAGTGGCCCAGTCAGAGCCCAGACCTTTACCCCATAGAGATGCTGCGGAATGACCTCAAGAGAGCTGTTCACACAGACATCCTACAAATGTGTCTGAGCTGAAGCAGTTGTGTAAAAATAAATTGTCAAAAATTCCTCCTGAACATTGTGCAGGTTTGATCCAGAGCTACCAAAAGCGCTTGCTTGAAGTCATTGCTGCCAAAGGAGGTTCGACCAGCTATTAACTCCAAGGGTTCACTTACTTTTTCCTCCAGCACTGTGAATGTTTAATGGGGGTTTTCAATAAAGACATGAGAAATTAGAATTGTTTGTATGTTATCAGCTTAAGCACATTGTGTTTGTCTATTGTTGTGACTTAGATGAGGGTCAGATCACATTTTATGGCAAATTACTACAGAAAACCAGTTAATTCCAAGGGGTTAACATACTTTTTCTTGCACTGTATATAAAATAGTAATAATTATTATAATCATCTTTTAGCAGACCTTAACCAGGCAACTTGAATTGTAAACAGTTTGGCCACATCATCACACCATAGCAACTCCAAACAGAAGCGCAATAAAGAAAAGGCCTTCAAGTACTGTCAGGTCCTTAAATATTTGGACATTAAGTTATTGTTTATTTAGCTGTCTACCACAGCATATTGGAGTTAAAATTAAATGATTATTAAGTGCAGACTCTCAGCTTTAATATGAGACTATCTACATCCAATCCAGGTGAACGGTGTAGGAATTATAGCACTTTCGATATTTGGTCCTTTTTTCTTTTTTTTTGGACAAACTAACATAATCATGAATTAAATTGTGAGTTTTTATACTTTGTTGCCAATACTTTGCAGTCAATTAATGCATGAAGTCTGGAACCCAGAGACATCACCAGATGCTAAGTTTCTTCCTTGCCCTGATTATGCTCTGCCAGGCCTGTACTGCCACTGTCTTTAGCTCCTGCTTGTTCTTGGGCATTTTACCTTTAGTTTTGCCTTTAGCAAGTGAGATGCTTATCCAATGGGATTCAGGTCATTTACTATGTTGAACATTCCACTTCTTGGCCTTAAAAAAGTATTGGGTTGCTTTCGCAGTATTTTTCGTGTCATTGTCCATCTGCACAGTGAAGCTCTGTCCAAGGAGTTTTGAAGCATTTGGCTGAATCTGAGCAGATCCCTAAACACTTCAGAATTCATCCTGTTGCTTTTGTCAGCAGTCACATCATCAATAAATACAAGGGAACCAGTTCCATTGGCAGCCAGACATGCTAATGGCATAACACTACTTGCACCATGCGTCACAGATTAGGTGGAATGCTTCCTTCCCATCTCATTATTCTGGTAAAAGTTATCTGGCCATAGGATGTTCTTCCAAAACATCTTTAGATGTTTTTTTGCAAACTCTAATCTAGTCTACTTGTTTTTTGGGCCAAGGGTTTACATCTTGTGGTAAACCCTTTTTATTTACTCTGGTGAAGTCTTCTCTTGATTGTTGACTTAGACACAGATATGCCTACCTCCTAGAGGGTGTTCTTGATCTGTTGTTCTTGAACTGTTGTGAAAGGAGTTTTCTTCACCAGGGAACTAATTCTTCCGTCATTCACCACAGTTGTTTTCTGTGGTCATCTGAGCCCTTTGGTGTTCCTGATCTCACCAGTGCGTTCTTTCTTTTGAATAACGTACCAAATAGTTGATTTGGCAACACCTATGGTTTTTGCTATCTTTCTGATGGGTTATTTTTGATTTCTCTGCCTAATGATGGCTTGCTTCACTGGCAGTGACAGTTCTTTGGACTTCATATTGAAGGTTAATTGCAACAGATTCCAAATGCAAATGGCACACTTGAAATCAAATCTTGACCTCTAGATTAAAGCTGTAAGTCTGCACTTTGAGCTGTAGCTGTCAGAAGCCTCAGCAAATCTAGTAGTTTTTGGCTGCTTATTCTAACATGTGTCCTTGGAGGGATGTATTTGCTTGACAACCAGCATATGTTTTTGACATAGGATCTGTTTGCGGCTTCTTGATAGGGGTCAGGTTCTTGGGTACATGGAAGGCTACTACCAAGGTTTGAACCTAATTCAGGCTACAATAAGAAGCCAGCAGAGGGAAATTGGGAGGGGGGGGTTTGAACATATTATCTTTCCCTCTTCTGTTTTGCCAGGACTAATGCATCATGATTTGGAGTCTGCTTTAGCCCATTGTTGTTATAAGAAACAAATAAAACAATTTATATTACTTACTGACATAAATTGTTAACAATTATGTGTTAACACAGAATTTAAAATTTTCCTTGAAATGTTTTATGTCTATGCTATGGGAAAATAATACACTCAAAGTAATAGAAAAAAGACATCTAGCAAAAAAAAACGAATAATGGCACTCTTGTGCGTGTCTGCGGTTGTCAGGTGTCCATACGCTTTCCTTTCGGTGTCGGTACTGTTCTCTCCCACCCTGTCTTCCAGGACAGTCTGAGCTCTGTGACTTCAAGGTAGCTGAGACAGAACGTGGAGACAGTGCAGAAAAATCGTTGGATCTTTCATCCCTAGGAACCTGTCTACCTGTTAGAAAAACGCCGGAATCATTTTTTGGTCCTAACGCAGCACTAGTGGACCTGGGATCCCTAGTCCCAAACACTCCCAAACAGACCCCACTTCCCACCACATTGTCACAGAGTAAAGAGGGAGAGAGAAAGTAAGAGGTGATGCGATAAAGTACTAACTAAATGCAACGGATGTTGATGCATTGTTTTGACGTGATCTATTAGGAAAATTGGTGTGTAAATTATCTATATTAATTTTCACTTCAGCCTCTGTGATGATTCCACTATTCATTCTCTTTTTCCCTCTCCCTCCCACATCCTGTCATTCTTTTTTTTTTTGGCTCTTGGTATAAACCCTATGACTGCCATCTCCTTAAAGATTACCTTACTAAGCATCATACCACCTAGTCACACTCAGGACTCACACTCAATCTGTGTTGTGGTGTCCGATAAGGAACCATGCTAATTACACTGATTTTCAGATGACAATTCACAAATTGTTCTTGGGATGTGAGCATTGCTTATGGGGGAATCTTACTTATGTTTCTGATGCAATGTTTCACTCCTTTAGGTGGAGGTGAAGTGTGATAGGTGGACTAGCAGCTACAAGCATTAGCACTAATCTCTTTTCTGAAAATACATTTGCGAAGCCCAAATGCTAACCATTTATGCAATGTATGTTTTGAAGTTGTTTAAACAAAAGATAGAAAATTGGATTAATGAAAATGGAGGCATTCAATTTGTTTATGCTTTTGTGTGCATTTTGTTTCTTAAAGGGCCGAATAAGGACATGTACACAATGTTAGCGCATGCTAATGCTGACAAAGAAATGCTACCTATGCAAATGTGCGCAAAAAGCCCCCAACTACCCACCATACCTTCGAGATGGTCTTGAGGGAAAATCCTGATAATTATTTGAAACAGTTTGTGAAATGATACAGAGGATGTATTCAAAGCAACCACTAAAGTAACTAAATATTGCTGTCATAGGAGATGCAGAGCTAGTCCCAACTGATTCAGTTCTCACTCTTTCATTTTATGAAGTTGAACATTAAAACAAAGACTGATTTGAATGATGCGCTAAAAATCCAAAAAGGTCAAGGTTAACCAGCAACCAGACAAATCGTAAGAGGGTAGTTTTAATTATTGTGTTTTTCTTTACTTATTGGAATAACCAATTATGAATTATAAATTATGCTTTTGATTTTAAAATAGTGGAAATCAGTATTGTATTTGAAAAGAAAATTATTCCGTTTGTGTGTATATTTGTGTATAGTTGTATTTTTTCTATCATTTGTGTTTGTATATTTTTAGTGCTCATTTATGGTGCAATAAAATGAAGGACTGAAGGGTCTTTGTTTAAGCCAGTATTAGACATGTTTCTTATTCTTCTGCCTGTTCATATCCAATTTTACTGCACTCCCACTTTTCAACATAAAAACAAGAGTAGGGAAACCCTACTACCTAACCCTAAAGGCAAAATATATAATGATCTCTGCTATTTAACCCTGAAACTATGTTCACTATGTGTCATTTTTGTGTTATTAAAATTGTGTCTTATAAATCTCAAAAGTTAAATGAAAACAATTAAAAGTGTATGTAAGGCATGGACCGATTGCCTTTTTTGTTCAAGTGTGGTGTAATGGTGTCTGTTCACTAACATAGCCAAGAATGACCCTCATTCAAATAAAATAAAAAACCAGGACAGGATTATAGTGGGAATTAGCTGTGAAAAGTACAGAAGTGAGATAATTTCACATGAAAATCTTTTATTCTTTTTGGTGTGCATGAATGTGATGTGTTAAGTTTCTTATGAAGTATACATTTTCTGGAGAACCGATTAACATATAATAATAATAATGAGTAATTAAGTTATAGTAGTAACTAAAATAAAAAGATCATTATAATTTGGCATTTCTGGTATTGGGTAATTGGGTAATGGAAAAAGGCATTAATCATAAATCATTTATTTGATGACGCTGCATTGAGGGTTTGATAGTTATACTATTCTACCATAATACATTTCCTTCATCTGCGCTATTTACAGATAGAATCCAAATCAACTTTGAAAGCTGTACTATACAATATTACTCAAAAGAACATACACCATTAATACAAATGTCATGTTATCAAAGTATTTCTTGTGAGACTGAACTCTTAATGCTATGAATACAAACCGTATTTTAACCTTATTTAAAATAAACATGTATCTAGGTGATTACATAATAGAAATCACATGTTTATTAAGAAATGCATTAAACCCTCAATAAAATAGACTTACATGTTGCCTGCTCTTCATTTCTGCCTGTCATTTCATCATTACATAAGGTGGGAACACAACCCACACAAATGCATTGCTTCCATATTTCCACATTGGCTTCGCAACGCTGCTCCAGTTTTGACCTACAATGGCATCTTTATGATATACTTCATGTCCAGACAGGTGGCAAATGAAAGGCTTGGTTATGCTGTGGGCGGCATTTTCCTGGCATGGTTTTGGTCTACTTGTCCTCTTATTACAAGTGGGGTATCTTAGTCCATTATTGTTTTCTACCTAGATGGTACCCCTTGGACAGATCATCTGTAAGAGTGACCTTAGCTTTAACATCTAAAAATAGACATACAAATATATCCCTATTGGAAATGTATTTGTTTCAAATGCAATTCCCTTTCAAAATCGAAATATGGATTATGAATAGTTGATTATTTCTCTTTAAGAACCCCCTGAATTCTGAACGGTACATGCCAAATAACACGAGACCGATTTTATTATCTGATCGCAACTATAAAATGCAATCACCAGTTGCTGCCAAATTGCTAAAGCTAATTGAGGTTCATTTTTTCTCAGTTATTTTCTCAGTTAGTTTTAATTTCTTTCCACCATTCCTCTCTCTGAGAGGAAGTACTTATCCCTCGGCTAAAGGAAGTAAACACTGACATGGAAACTCTCAAAAGGTGTATTATTCTATTTCCTATATGCATTTATTTATATTTAGCTTTAATTTTCATTTATCTGGGTGGTTAGAAAACAAAAAACAAAAACACTGTCACTAAATGGCCATGTCACAAATTCAGAGCATAGCCTAGTCTCAAAAGCTATACACTCACATGTACTCCAGCCCAAGATCATCATGGAATGGGAGACCTGCTGCTCTTTTGTGATGAAGGGCTCCATGAAATACTTTTCCATTTCAATAATTAGATGGGGGTTTTTTTATTATCACAAAACGCTAAATTGATTTTCCAGAGTGAATTTAAAAAAAGCAGAAACCACAAGTTCCCAAACAGGAAAAAATGGCCCTATTTTGTGATTAGATGGTATTTGCAATAGGTGAAAATACAGAAAAAACAGCAGACATGACATCAACAGCCCCATGACACCTGCAGCAGCCCCACACATAAAATAACTGGCTACTTTTTATAGATCGCTGCCAGGAAGTTAAATCAGGGGGAACCACAGAAATTACTTAAAAGTAATTTTTTCTTATCTACAGGTTTCCCAGGTCAATAAATCCACTAAGGTAAGCAGCTTTACGTGTGTTCAAAAATATATATTTTTTCATCCTGTACACTATATCCTTATCGGCCATAGCAATACCAAACACCCAAATGTTTTTAAAGTCTGTATACAGTATCCCTAAAGAGTATAGCATTATCTGCTAGAACTGCTATATTTGATTAAAATCCACTCTGCATATGGGCCTGGTGGTCTATGAATATTTACTTGTAGAAGGGACTGATTTGGAAGGCACAAATAATTGTCTTTTGCCACTTCCAGGCTTAAAAAACAATTCTGGTTTCCACAAAATGTAGTTCATAAAGTTTAGCAAAACCATCACCATGACCAAGTGTGGGTTTTGGACATAAGAAAACCCATCTGGGGCCACGCTCATTTCTATAAATTCCCCTGGTTTAAGTCAGGTTTCAAATAAATTAATAATATCCAGATTGTTGTCATTTGTTACTTCTCTAACAATAATCGCTTCCGAGTTCATTATACTAATATTCAGCAGGCCGACCTTATTAATTCTGTTATCACAGCACAGTTATTCAAATATGTAACATCCCATACAAAAATTTTAGGTTTCTGGTTAACCTTTGGTGATGTTGTCGTAAATTTGCAGCAAGGTCATATTTTCACATGCAAATTAGGTTAGTGGCAAATTACTGGTGGATTTGCAGCAAACTTGTGGTGGAAAACCTATGGCAAACATTTGATTCTTAATTCTATTTTGCTGCTGCAGGTTTGCTAGAATATTTACTGTTTGCAGCAAAGTTGCAGCAAATTCATATTTTATTTGTTTTATAAAATGCGAAGATACAAAACACTGCTGGTGAAGCAAAATACTATTTATTTGATACATACAACTGTAATTATTATTGTAATCTACAACAAAACACAATAAAACAACATAATGATATATTATAATTTATTATTATTATTGTAATAAATAAATTACATAAATAAACAAGAATATCTACACAAACAAGTCAAAATGAAAAAGGAACAAAAGGTTGAGGGATCTGGATCTGGATAGCTAGCTAGCTAGCTGCTAGTTTGTGATGTTAGAGAAATCGAAGTATTCTGTTAGTTGGTAACTAGACATTTCAACTTATACAAGAGTAATAGCAGCTTAACTAGCGTGTTAGAAAATTGAGTTAACTTACCGTTTAGTTTGTCAAGATGTCCTAGATGTAGGTCTTTGTGTCATTGTCAGGTTGTACAGTAGGAAAGCTATAAGCGTTACTAAGTTGCAGCTCAAGCGGGAGACAAAGTTGCACTGGCGACTCGCGTCTGAGTCTCCGCTAATGGCAAACTTCTCATTATTGCCAGAATGTTGCTGGAAGTTTGCCACTAGTGGCGAACATTGGCAAACTTGTGGGAACATTTGTTGGCAAACTAATTTATTTGCTGCAAATCTGCCGCAAACATTTTGTTTTTGTAAGGGATTACATTCCATTATGACTGTACAAACCCCTCTGTATTGCAAATTAACAGATTTGACTAACCTGAACTGAATTACTACTCTATGTATCTAAAAAATACGTAAGACACCAAGTCCTAAAGCGATATCTGTGCGCTCCAATCCAAATATATTCTTAAACATTACCAAATACTTTTTCAGATGTATGTAAGTTCTAATTCAAGTCAGGTTCATTTGCCCAACATTAGCTATCCTACTGAGACTGTGTTGTTAAAACATTTGATACAGGGGAGTGTAACAGTAGGCATTCATGCTGTGGTAAGAAAAAGGCAAAAGTAGGTATGCTGAAATTAGATCAATGAGCTCCAAAGTCAATCTTGTGAGAGAAGAAATAACAGATGACAATCTGGATATCATGACTTTAACTGAAACCTGGCTTAAACCTAGCAATGAACAAGGCCACCCCAGATTTCTTATGCCCATAAACCATAGTCATGATCCCAGATCTCTCTGCTGGTTACATAACCATCCAATGCTCCAATTCAGGGTCTCCTACATTACAAGCACGGCACTATTGACCCACAGCATGGCAGATTATGGGGCTCCAGCTGTGGACATGACAATATCCTTCTATCATATTCAGGGCTGTCCTGAGAGCCCTTCATTCCGCTCCCATGTAGAAGAGGAGGAATTGGATTGGTTCACAGCCAGTTCACTTTGTATGACAAACCTTTGTAAAGCCAAGACTACAAGAACGGAGACAACACTTTGTCAAAGATATCCTTATAGCTTCTAATAACAATTATCAGTCTGTACTTGATTATTGACCTTAGTGCTCCCTTTGACAACCCACAGACAGCGACAAAACCGTTAAATCTTGTACAAAATGCTACTGCTAGAATTTTAGTCAAAGCAAAAAACATGTCCACATCACACCAGTTTTAGCATCGATTCCCTGGTTACCAATAGCGCACTGTTCATAAGGTGTTACTTCTTACTTTTAAGGCATAAAATGATCCTGGACCTTTGTATTTAACAGAGATATACTGTCCTAAGACTAGCAAAAGCTAAAGCAGGTGGTAGAGCCTTTTCATTCAGAGTCCCTTGATTATAGTTAGTTTACCAAACTTTTTCCTAGAATCAGAATCAGAAAGTTTGTCTTTTGGCCATCTTGAGTGCTGAGATGGAGGATGAATCTACAGGTGCAAAAACCTTTCCTTGCTCTTGCCTCTTATTAGTTGGCCCACACCTGTTGGTCGGGTTGTGCTCTTAGGAGGCAGGAAATACTTTCTTGCCATTTTCTGTATGCTGCCATAGTTTATTCATGCTGTTAGCTTTCAACTATATTCTGCTTTTGTAAATTGTTCCCCCAGCATGGGAGAAATAAGATTTTCCAGGCGCTCCCTCGACTGCCTCTGGGGTAAGGGAGTAAATACATTTTCAGTTTTTCACATATTGGGACTGGTTTTCTGTCTGTTTTTTTCCATTCCCTCTGGAAACTGCAATATGTTCAGTGCTTCTATTTGATTAATTTATATAGACAACTTAGTCAATTAGTTTGATTCATTGTTTCAGCCAGCTCTAGTAGAATCCACAACATAACTTACTTATTCATGGATTTGTATGACACAAACTGTTGTAATGAAAAGACTATAAGAACTGTGTGCAAATGGGGAGTCCTTTCAACATTAGTCAAGACAAAATTAATTATTAGAAAAATAATTATTCCTTTTGGCCACAAGACTCTGAAGACCAAACCTCCTCTGAATCATTTTGGAATTATTTCTAGTTCATAATGTAAAGTTGCATATGTAAAATATGCATGGTAAACTGACATAAAAATGGTGCCCAAAATCTTTTTAAAATTTATATCTCTATGCCCCTAGTAGCATTGGAAACTCACACACTTCTGTGCTTCAGGTCTATTTGGATAATATGCTTGAACAAATCAATCGCTACTGTATTTTTTCCACACGTAACTAGCCTGAATTTAAGACTGTTTTTAGGTACTTTTGTAAAGACACAACTTTCCTGTCAGTCTCACAATAATTAGCCTTGCAATGAACACCATAGTAATACAACCGGAGTAAAATTCAGGGGGTCACATGGGGATGGAATCCTACCCACACTTAAATGTCGTAAAAAGAAAAGGACAAACCGGTATTGCATAATCTCCGTTTATTATATTGTGTGCAATTTAATTGTACAGTATTTCACTTGCTTTTGCCAAAAACCTACAATTGCATTCTTGGATCAATTATCAAATGTTACTTACATTTTTGCTGGTTTTCAAGATCATTATATTGATAGTTTAGTAATAACTGCACCATCTGTACATCTCTTGTATCTTATTGTCGTTGCCTTAGATGTTATTAATAATTCTAAGTCTCGTTCTGTATCTCCCAAATTTAAATTGGAAGGGAGAGAGATGTGGAACAGTAATAAACTACATTAATATCCAATACACAAACCCAAATACTGTCCTTCAAATTCTTTAGTTGCTATATGCCTAAGTTCCAACTCTTGCAATTCTTTTTCACTCATCTCTCTCCCTGCTTGGGTCATCTCTCTGTTTTTTCTCTGTCTCTTTGTAACCTCAAAGCCAGTTCAGTTCCAGATCTTAAGGAAGCTATCCCAGGATCCTGTGCAGACACACATTCCATCGGGTGGGACCCCAGTGCAGCTCACTCTGTTGTCATGGCCAGCCAGCACACCTGGTTGAGAAAGTAAGGTGAGACTAACTACAGCACAATATACTAACAAAGGTTATGCACGGAATTGTTGGAGAGAGGTTGGAGTGTTGAAAAGCCAAATAATAATAAGAGTAATACATAAATATCATCACTTTCACACCCCTTCTGTCCTTCTTTCCTCTCTCCCTTATGCACTCTTCATCACTTACCCACTCTCTCAGCCTTGAGTGAATCCCAGATGTTACAGTTGAAATCATCATATCCAGCCAAAATCAGGCGACCAGAAATGGACAAGGCCAGGGATGTGACACCACATGTGATGGTAGCGTCCTGGTAGGCAATCAACTCCTGGTCAGAGCGTAGATCGTACATCTTGCAGGTGCAATCATCAGAGCCGGTCACCACTGCATTTCCGGTGGGGAAGAACTTGGGGGAGAAGGGAATTTTAGTTATGGTGCTAGATCGAGGCGTAATGTGGGCAGAGCAGGAGATTAAGAGGTGTCACTAGGTCACAAGACCAGGAGGGAGATGGTAGAGGTTGCTCACTGAGATGGCATTGATGTCGCTCTCATGGCCCTGGAAGGTCTGCTTGCAGGTTCCTTCACGGATGTCCCAAAGTTTGGCTAGAGAGTCACAGGCCCCTGAGATGAAAAGGTTCATGTCTGGAGACACAGCCAGAGACATGCAATCTCCCACATGGTTCATGAAGACAGTCTTCTGCTTGCCTGTCTCCAGGTCCCAGAGTGCACTGGAGGAAAAATGAAGGGCAGGAGAGGCACAGGACAGGAGCAGGGCATGGATTAATGGCAATGGCAGACATATTGCTATTTTTAGCAGCAAGCATGGTAATTGACACAACTGCACTTTCTCAGCATTCCTCATGATCTCAATGAGTGCATAATCAGTGGCAATTGTTGGTTACCAAGTAGTGTCACCGGAACTTGTGATGATTTCATTGTCACTCAGGAAGCGACAACAAGAAAGGTAACCTAGGGATTGACAAAGAGGCTGTTAATGGCACTGTAATAGAAAGCAACTGATTACCAAAATTCCCATCAGTAACATTGGCCCTGGTGACTCGTACCTGAGTGGGCATCTAGCTCTCGCATAACTTTCACATTGCCATCTTTTCCTTTCAGATTGTATATAGTGCACATGTTGTCCAGGCCTCCACTTGCCACCAGGTTTCCAGAGGGTGCAAATGCACATGTCATCACCCAGGATGATTTTAGGGGGATGGCATTGACCTGGATATGGGCGTAAGGAGGAGGAGAACATAGTACAGTATGAAAAAACTAATGTTATTCTTTTGTTTTTTAAACAGTTATATTAGGCTTTCATATTCACAGTGTTCAATATGTGTTTCTGTTTATCTCTGGTTCTACAGAAGTAGTCATTGATGCGTTTATGTATCTGTTCACTCATCCGATAAGGGCTTGCCTTGATATACATGCATTCTGTTCCATTTTCCTAACTTTTTTTTCTCTTTACAAGTTGTGGGGCAACAGGGACTGGGTGTGCGCATATGTCTTAAGTTAGGACATGCCTTTCACATTTTCTTTATGTATAATAATATCCCATTATCCCATTATCTTATTTAAACCTTGATTAATTAAATTGTTTGGTTAATAATCCTTATTGATGTTTTATGTTTGTTTTATTTTATTCTTGGTCTGTATTTTTTTTGTGAGCATCAAAGTAGTGTGCGGACCTTTTTTTCGTTTTTTATATTATTATCTTTACCTTGTTGGTAGAGTAGCTGTCCCACACAATTAGCTTGCCATCCTGTGATGCACTGACCATCAACCTGAGAGTGGCATGAATAGCAGAGGAACTTACATTAGTTTTACTCCACTGGTATGTAAACACATCTGTATATGGTACCGATTGTGCTTCTCTGCACCTGAGATATGGTTTGTGTACAAAACAACCCTTGTACTCATATTGGCTTTTAATGGTCTCCAAAACACCTAGAAAATGTTATAAACTTAAGGTTATGTTCATCCGTATAGTTTGATTAATGATCTAATTCAGTTATAAGAAATTGGATTGAATCCCGTGGCTTACTCTAGACCTGAGCAAGGCACAGCACAAATCTCAAGCCAGTCTTCTGAACATTTGTGCATGGGGATTTATCACTTGCCTGGAGTCAGTGGACCAGTGCATGGCATAGATTTTGGCCAGGTGACCTTTTAGTGTCTTTCTGGTTTTTGGCTGGATACGGCCGACAGCTGTTGCTGCAGACGACACTGCCTGCAGTGTTGTGTCCTGGGCTGACTTGCGAGATGCCTGGTGGATAAAGCTCTTGTCATGAGAGGAACTTTTCTGTCATCACTATAAAAACTTTACGGGTTACAACAACAGATGTGGGAAGAGAATGGTAACATGCATAAAATGGCATAAGATCATGATCAATGAAGAACAGGGGCCATAGAGAAGATTGTATCAATTAATTTGTCCTATGAATAATGATCTGAGTATTTTGCATCGGTCATATAAGCAATTTTAATAGCCAGTAATTATGGCAATTCGATAGAAGTAGTATCTTTTGACAGTTTTGACACTTACCGCAATCTGCTCTTTCAGGCCATCAGCCTCCTTGCGCATCTGCTCCATTTCCCCCATGGTAATGGTTGGTTAAGTCTGTCATTGACAAGATGGCATACAATTTTATTTTTGTTCATTTGCTTTTGGTTTGAAATTGTTTTATCCTGCTATACACAGAATTATTAATTATTTTTTATTTTATGATATTTCATGGGAGAAGTCTCCTACTTTGTTTTATCCTGAGTTTTGTCTAGAGATGTGCTGTTAAGGGCCATTATGGTATACTATTTATATGTTTGAAACTTCACCCTGCTTGATCTTTTCATGTTTCTGTTTGACAACCAATTTCTCCCAGTGTTATTACTCCAGAGAGTCCAAGGAAGCAAAGACATTTTATAGGGAGGTCACTGTGCTTGTTTCAAAGATTCCATTTTATTATTAAGCCTGGTAGGAAATCTGCTGGCCACTATGAAAACGGTATTGTTGGTTGAACAAAGGCTATTAACTTCACATTTTTCGAATTAGGAGAGAAAGGGTGACTGACACTTGACTGTGTTGCAATAAGTGTGGCCCCTCATCTCTGTCTGTGACTGTATCTCACTCTCTCCCTCCACTTCAAGCAAACCAGTGACCATCTCTGGTCAGTCAGCTCTGTAATGGAATGTCCTGCCGTTCAATGTCAGACAATTGGAGTTCTGCCAAAACTTGCCAAAACTGACCCCCATGTGAAATCACAGTGGCTTGTAATATTATCAATTCCATTATGCATACAATTACACAATCGTAAATAATGTGTATCTATATATATATATAATTTTATATAATAATATATACGAGCAGGAAGGCTTAAGATGCTGGTTAAATCCCAGCTAGAGTTTTAAGGAAAGCTTTTCAGGTTTAATCTCTTGTCATCCGATTAGATTGCTCTTTATCAAAGGATAAGAATGTGAGCAAAGGGGAGAGAAAGACCTGTTTAGTTGGGTCGAAATTTAATATTTATGGCTTCTGTTTATCGGTGGGTTATATCCGTTTAAAGATGAATACTGTCGGTTATTTTGCTGTCAAATGTGTACATTCTTTATCCTCAAGGTGAAATAATTAAATAATGTTTCCTTCTAACCATAATAATGAACCCTATTATAATATAATGCATTGTAATATTGTTATTAGTATATATATTATTAGTAAATTTATAATTGGAAACATTATTGAATTATACATATATAGTATATATGAATGTATATATATATATATATATATATATATATATTATCTATATAGAATTATAATTACATCTCCTTGAAAGTGATTGACATTGCATTCATGTACAAGGGAATACATTTTGTTATGGCCATTAACTAAAACAGAATAAACATTCCAACGACAGATGTATGATCTTATTCCATTCAATTGTAACACACCACACTTCTTGTAATAATAATTTCACAATTTACAATAAAACGTAAATAGCATGAGATGATTTAAAGATTAAAGTTGTCTGTGATGTCCAATACAACATCAAATAAAGTGACTTTGACCATTATTACTAAGCAAGGATGAAATATTAGAATGCACATCCCAACGTTTTCTAGTTACAGCAGTCTACATCATGATTCCCATTGGTTAGAACTGTCTTAAAGATATTGATTGATTGTGACATATCCCAATAATGTGTACCTGTTTCAAGAGACAGAAAGGTAGTTACTACAATTAATTTGCAATGCTTTGCTGGTTTTCATTGCATTCAAATCCATAACCATACTACGTTGAAAGACGTTGCCACAGCAAAACCAGGAAACTATTTTATGATGTCTGAATCATTGGACAATAAATATTAATGGCAAGGGACTTAAGGAAAAGGGGAATGTTATTTTGTAATTAAACTGCGATATAATAGCACTTTCTTAAAGTAGTTGTTCTGAAGCTTGTGTGCAGTTTGAATGAGAGACTTATGAATAGAAATTAGACAAAACTAGTGAACACCAGTAGCTGTAGTCAGCGAGGCTATCACAATGAAATGATTCATGGCAGGTTTCTGCTTACCTTTTTTCCCTAAATGATTATCCTTGTTTTGTCACTTTCCTTTCTTTATTGAACTTCTTGGTGATCAGATCTTTTCTTTCTTTTTCCCAGAACTTTGGTATGCCCTTGCTCACAGTCTGGATGAAGTACACCTGTGAAAACTGTCTCCTTCACTCTTTCACTCTTCCTCCCTCTGGAGTGACTGATAAGGATTGGAGGGAGTGGAAGGAGATCAGGGATGAAGAGATAAGCCCAAGATGGAAATGGAGAGGGAGGGAGAGTGAAGCGGAGGGGGGGGGTGGGGTTGGGGGGTGGTC
>JAOVYW010059745.1:7160-20398 GCA_025775045.1 Hiodon tergisus | reverse complement strand
ACACACACACACACACACACACACACACACACACACACACACACACAGACATAGACATGCATACTCAGTCAGTAGGTCCCTTTGTGTAATGTTGCTGTGATGACCTTTCACACCTGCCTGGATTTACTCTCAGCTCTTGTGAAATTGGTCCTCCACCAATATAAGGTAACAACATGAACTTAGCTGAGACAGTTACCTGTGCACACTTTATTTTCCATTAAGAAGCTGGTGACAATATGACGAGGTACACAGTAATTTTCATGAAGACACATGAAGGGACCTTTTTACACCTCTAGTCTAGACTGTCTGGTCTTGAGATTTTTGGACAGAATTGTAATGTATTGATATGAGGCCCCCACACCCTTTGCCCGGAGTTCTACCCCTCTGTGAAAAAAAACCTGTGTGTTCCTCATTAGGAAAAAAGAAAAGTACAGTCTTTGTAGTTTTCTTCCAAAAAATGGGAAAAATAAAAAAGCAGCTTAAATTGGTTATAAAAGCATGACAGACGTATGATTTAGTGAGGCAATAAAGAATGGAAAGGTGGTCATTCATCAAGGAGGCCAACTCTCCAGGAGAGGGGCTGTCACAGACACCGCCAAGCCTGGGAGGAGGCTTCCAAGCGGGCCTCCGACCGGCAGAGGAAACCGGTCTGGTAAAATGGCTTTACCAGAGTGGCCCAACGGCAGAGGAGCTGTATGATAGGCCCGGAATGGTGCAATGCAGTGGACAGATCTCGGTGCACCACAGGTAAACAAAAACAACAATGACGATGACTAAAAAGCAAAAGAATAATCACCCAGCATCCCAACTAAAGCATCTGAGAAATATCCCTTCCAGCGGCCATGCCAATTGGGTGGCTGGTGAAGAGTCACATGCCCCAGAACACTCTATCGCATGGCATGAAATTTTACACTACGTAAATCATCTGTCTGCTGTTAATAAACATTTTCTACTACCACTCACTGCCCTGTGAGTAATTTCAACAATATTTATTACATTTTTTTTTTATTTAGAAATTTTAGACAGCATTCTGTTCTTTATTCAGCCAAATACGACAGGCCCAAAGTGTTCTCTTGTTCTAAGTAGCCTGTCAATAAACTTGGACCTGCATTGGGTATGAGTCAGTGGCACAAATAAATTAGAGCAGGAGCCTGCACCAGGGCCAGGGTTAATTCTGGTTTCCCTTCCACTTAAACCCTTAATCACTAAATTACATCAATTATTATAATAAATTACCACAGATTAGCCTACCAAAAGCTCCAGGTCCTCTGTCTTCCACTATTCTGACACAAAAAATCGTGGTAGCTAAGGAAAAAAGTTATTTGTACTCACCGACAGATGACGAATTAATGGATTATTATGAGGTCTGGAGGCTCTGTTATGCTGTAGGGGGCAATTTCCTGGCCTGGCTGGGTCCACTTTTCACTTTAATTATGAAGTTATTCCGAGTGATCACTTTTATTCCATGTGAAATATTTCTATCCTGATGGCAGTTGTCTCTTCCAGGATGGCAATACCCCCATCCACAGGGCACAAGGTGTCACTGAATAGTTTGATGAGTGTGGAAAGAATGTGAATCAAATGCTATGGCCTTCACAGTCACCACATCTCACCCCAACTGAACTCCTATGGGAGAGTTTGGCCAGCGCTCCCCACCACCATCATCAAAACATCAAATGAGGTAATATCTTTTGGAAGAATGGTGTTCCATCCCTCTAGAAGTTTCAGAGACTTGTAGAATCTATGCACTGAAACTATTCTGGCATCTCGTGCTTGCCCAACACCTTACTGAGACACTTCAATGTTTGTTTTTCCTCTAATTTGTCACCTGTCTGTATATGCAGCCTCATTAAACTGTTTGCTCATTTATAGCATTTTGATACAAACGTCTGTAAGTTGTATTGACAATAATGAGGATATTTCTAAGAAATCAAACAATATGAAAATCATACCAGTATGAATAAAATGGTAACGCTCATTTAACGATAAATGTTGTCCATTCAAACCAAGTGTAAGGAATATAGGTCGGTCTAGCAACGTTGCGTTTTTTATTTCTCCAAAAAATTATGATAAAATACTTATGTTAAAATACCCAGTCTATAAAGGTATCGTAAATATAATCTTTAACCAAAATAATTAACGCTATTGATGCGATTCCATATCGACAACCATGACCACGACCAAGATACCTAGAATAAGCGCTTTGGTGTTCCTGATCCGCTTGATAACTCCTTAAAATTCAGATGAAGCTGGAAACCCTCACAATTAAGTTTGCCTCACAATTATAATTCTGATCCCAAAAACTACGGACACTTACGTTTTGCTTACACAAGGTGAACTGTTTTTAGGGTTGCCACGGTGACCAGAGTGCTCGGGAACTATACGCCAAATAACGTTACATGGTACATGGAGTTAAAATAGTCTCCACCAAAGTCCAAATGTTACGTCTCGTCTTTAACGCAGCTTGACATTATTTGTAAAAATATTCTGTATTATATTTTCGCTACCTGTACATATTACTGTATTGCTCTTTAACAGTCAGACACGTTTTCCTTATAAGACTACATTACAAGTTACTAGTAATTACAAACTTGGAGGGTTTTTATTTTACTTAGAGATTGAAATTACTCTCCGACGATAATGGCAATGATAGAAATAAGAATTTAAAGAATAACTTTGCATTTCCAGGATTTGTAACTAACAAGTAGCATTGGTGTAGCCTCGTCTTAGATGTAACGACCAGGGAAGTAATTTACAACTATACGACTTTCATCCCAAAGGAGGCAGGTTCCTGGAGTCTGTTATCTGGGCACACTCATTTGTCAGTACAGTGCTGTATGGTTACTGTACGGGGATACGGTTCTGTTTAAATGGCATAATAAGTCGTAGTCATTTTGTGCATTATAATAAGATGTGTACTGTCTAAGAAAATAGGGTTGTGTTTTAGACACGAAAAGTAACGGACTGTGACTTGCCATCAAAGAGAAAAGTTGAGTAATTTTCTGAAACTCTTTACAGCGACCCATTGTTTCTCGACATGATTTCTACCAGAGCTCAGTTCGTTGCCCGGGTCTGCTATGGTGATTACACACATGTGTAATACCGCTTTAAAGTTTTCGTGGGTCACGGAGTTACAGATGAACTCTAAAAATGGTACGCCGGTGTTCTTTATTAGCCAACTTCAGTTGGCTCATGAGGGGAGGAAAGGGACACAAAACCAGCTGTCAGCACAAGGTCATGAGCATTTTTGAAAGACATCCTCCACTTTAATGTCGGAAGTGTTTAAAAAACTTTCTGTGGAGTCTGAAGATACTTTCATATGACATTCATCTGTGAAAACTATTCCACTCGTTACGTCCATGGGTAATTTCATATCCTTAAGGATTTACTCAGGACTCTTCCATCTTCGTTACTTTGCTCTAGTCTAACAAGCTTGGTTTGGCACTTTTCCCAAATTCGTTTTCGCTTTGCTTTGTTTGCTGTCCGCAATGAATGTTACGATGTAACGACGTCTGGAGTGGAAATGGTGTTTCAGAGGGATGAGGTCGGGGGTGAGCTTTAGATAGGAGCGGTTTTCTTTTTTAATATGCAGCATATCCTGGGAAAAACGCGTGACAAGTTTGTGGAAGACGACAATAACCGACAATAAAAAGCATGTTCCTCAACGATGAAAACTCCCTTAGTCTGAGGCCTTCTGTGAATCGGTTTTTAATTAAAACCACTTGTCCCCAAACGTGTACTTAATGTTTCCCATTAGTCATGTTTGAGGGATTACAGACATTTTCAATAAGAGTCAGGGATGAAATTGAAAAAGCAGATGCGGGAACAATGCTGCTTTTTTTTATTGCGATCATGGCCGTTTAGTAATTATGAAAAATTAACCAGACATGACAAGGTTTCCTCAATCGTTCCGCAATTAAAGCAGACTTCTTACAGAAAATAAGAGAGGGGAGCTGGCTAGTGGGGTGGCTTTGGATCAAAAGTATTGTTGTCCGGGTGGGATATTCATTTGCTTTCGAAGATTTATAAAATATTTTTGTTTTTTTGTTTTTACAATTGCTGAGACTAATAATCGCCGCTGTCAGTGCTTGTTTTGTCAATTGTGGTAGCTTTAAGATTTTTATTTTATAATGATGATCACTAATGTTTATGGAAGATGACATTAACTTTTTAAATTCAAACACTGTCAAACTGCAGGTAGTCGGATTTTATTATTTAAATGTCAGATAGACATTTCATTAATCTGACAGGAGTTCTTTAACCTCTTGCTTGACCTCTGATCTTTTGGCTTCCTGCTGTCCAGTGTCTTCCACCCTTTTTTAAAGATTACTGACACTAAAGTCCCCGCCCCCCCATTACAAAGTGCCCTCATCTGGAGATCAGATTCACATGTGGTGAACTTGGCAAGCGATCAGTGGATACCCAAAGCATGCTGGTACATTAATTAGCCTATATAAGTTTATGTGCGGCATCACATTTGTGCCTTTAATCGGGCACCCTGTGTTTGACCTTTTAGAAATTTGTTTTTAAATTTACTTTAGTTTGAGTCCCTCGCAGATGTGCAAAATCTCCAGAAAGTCAGTGAGAGGTTAGCGCAGTACTCCTCAATAGCAATTTCTGATACGTGTTCCTCGGGAAAACTTGATAACGTGTAAAGAAACACTATAACATTTTTAGACTGATCACGCAGATCATGTGGTGCCTTAGTTGCTTTAGAGTCCAGATAACAAATGTTGGTAAGCCCTGTTAAGGACTCCTCTGGGGTGCAAAGTTACATGGGAGCTTGTAGTAAACACATTTGCAGGACCAATGCTATCTGGGAACAAAAAGGTGGGGTGAGGTGGTGGAGGTGAGAGGTGATGCTGCACCACGGCTTGTGGACAAAGGTATGAAAGCCATTATTTCTAGTTTTGAAGAGTAGGCATATTTATGAGCCATTATATTCGGCGCGGACTCTTTAATGTTTTTCATTTTATTTTTTGCATGGAGCACAGCACACATTGTTCACATAAAGAATAACCGGGCTGAGGCATAGCTGCACCAGCACCGTTAGCCTACGCTTCCAGTCCAGACCTTAACCTTGCTGGTTAATGTCTGCTGCACTTGTAACCTGGATGCAGTCAATAACGTCAACAGGCTTTAGACCCAATGGCTCTATGCGTCTCCCAGGTCCCATGCGTCTCACGTTTCTGATGCAATCTGGAATTCTAGTGTGGGAAGCAGAGTGGAGGTGGATACTGCGTTTTGGGTTGACACGGATGAGGAACCTGTGGCTTTAGTTACTAAGGCTCCTCGCTCTCACACCATTTGCACCCCAGAGCAGTCCTCAACAGGACTTATCAACATTTGTTACTTATAAGGCCGTTTTTTGAGCCACTTTTGTGTGTGGCTTTGATACAGAAAGTAGGCAGGCTGGGTTTGCAGTATATATTTCCATACATTCACTTTGCTACATTTGTATGCGCCTGTGCACTCTAATGTGTAACGTTTGATTTGGGTCGAGTGAATAAGAGGCCAGTGTTTTGGTATCTGATTATTCTAAACACAAGATATTGTGTTGTGTTTGGCAATGAAGATGTCACAAACAAATATCTGAATGCTTCCAGCTACAAGTATTTGCATTTAGCAAATGATTTGTAATCTTACTGTATGTCTGGCTGCCTATTTTTTTACTTTAAATGCTTCAAAAGAGATATTTTGATTGTACTACGCTCTTTAGCACTCGCCGGTCCCGTTCTGAGAGCAGGTATGGTCTACCACTTTGCGGCAGAGCCGTTGGTGCTCCTAGACATTTCCGCTTCACAATAACAGCACTTACAGTTGACTGTGGGGCAGCTCTAGCAGGGAAGAAATTTCACGAACTGACCAGGCGGTGCCAGACTGAAAGTCACTATGCTCTTCAGTATGGGCCATTCTAGTGCCAATGTTTGTGTTATGGAGTTTGCATGGCTGTGTGCTTGATTTTATACACCTGTCAGCAATGGGTGTGGCTGAAATAGCCAAGTACAATAATTAGAAGGGGTGTCCACATATATTTGACCATGTAGTGGAGTATTTTTTTGGTTCGGCTGGTTCTGATCTGTTTAAGTGACGCTTAGTGACAGATGAGATTGGCAGGGATGAGATTGACAGGGCGCGTACCTGTCACCTCCCTCACTGCGCTCATGTCTTCTCAGCAGAGTGAATTGTGTAAGAGACAAGAAACGACCCAGGCTGCTCTCTCTCTCTCTCTCTCTGTGAGCCCCCCCGGCACTACCCGGCACTACCCGGCTCTTTGTTAAAACCCCATCTCTGCTGCTCTGTTGCCCCCCAGCTACATTAAATCCCATTAAAATCACCTTCATTAAACCGGCTCTCTCCCCTCCCGGCGGCAGAACTGACGTGGGGCCTCTCAAGGACAGGGAGGTAATGAGGGCAGAATGGATTAAGCCTTGAAGAAGCCAGGTTTTCATTTTCAAATCGATAGCTTGCGCTTTTTTAAAACCTCTGCCAGACCAGGCTGTAATTTTCGCCATTAATTGCATGGATTACGTTACTTTTGCTAAACTAATAACAAAAAAGGTATTTAACTTTAAGCTGTGGCATACACATTGAATTCTGCAGTGGGTGAAGGCTTCCTGTTTACAGTTTATTTCCGCTTATCTATTTAGAAGACACCTTTATCCAACCAGGCCTGCTTGGCCATCGGGACAGAATAAGGTCCAAACAGTACCGATGGCACAAATACAGCATCAGCAGTAGTATAATGGTAAAATAGTGTAAACTATGTTTCAGGATGTTAGGGTGCATGCATGCAGTGTAATGGGGTTGGCAAGACAGTAGGGTCAATAAAGTCTGGGTCTTATAAACACTGATCAGTTTTTCAGGGTGATTTATTTAAATGATCCTAGATCTTGAAATGTTTCTAAACTCTTCTACTCTTAAAAAGCATTTGTCCTAATTCGGGTTTTCATTTAACGGTAATTTTTTTTTTTTAAAGACACCGTAGAAAGCTAATTTCAAAAACCTTTATCTGAGTATTTTTTATACTGATGATGGTGAATAACAATATATGCGAATGTCGGGAAAAACTCAGACACAAACCCACACGCATACACTCCCTATAGCTCACACTGAAGCTAAGTGACACTGATGCAGAACGAAACATCTCTTCAGTGAGGTGTCCCGTGGTCACATGATCGTACAGACAGCATTCATTTGTCCTGCAGTGTTAATTTCTGTCCTATAATATTCATAAAATACACATTGTGAAATATTGGATCTCATCCTAAGGGGGGACAATCACTCCAGGTTAATTAACATTTTTTATTTATTTTTTTAATCCTCCTTTTAAATGGGCTTTATTAAATTACACAGCTTTCACTGTGGGGGGTAAAGGATCATCTGCAATGGCACACAGAAAAAGAGGCTCGCTGGGTAATTAAATAAAATGAATAAAAAACCCACCGGCAAAATATATTTAACTCCTCATTTCTGTCTGCACGATGTAGGGGATGGGTCAGGGGTGGGCGAGGCAGAGGGTGAGGAGAACCTATGAGCTGGGTGCCGTTGTAACGTCATGGGAACGTTACGGGAACTATGTGTTTCATTTGCTGGGGAAAGCATCTGAATCTGAGTCAACTGACTGCACTCGCTGATTTTGTGAACTTAATCCTTTTCAGTTCTATTTGTGGGTGGGAGATCATCACAACAACAAGTGTTGATCTTTGTTTTTACACTGAAATTATTTTTATTCCCACATACATTTTAACACTTGACAAGAGTATTGTACAAGATGCTGATTATTTCAAAGGACATGGATTTGTAAGTTTTTTGTCTTTTTGTTGTCCCATATCAAGGTCTACAGGTCAGCGGTGGGGTCACATGCTGTGGTCACGTGACAGGCCAGACCCTCCACAGGCCACTATAGATGAGAGAGTTTGGACAGGACAAAAGTCTGCTTGCCTCTGCAGTTTTTACTATATATTAACACCCCATGATAACGGTCTCGCTGTTGACACCTATTGCTTTTAAAAAGTCTGACTGAGAGTGCAGTGTTTAGAAAATGGTTTTAGAGACCATTTCATGAACCAAATTGTGTATTGTTTTGATAACTATGCATTTCCTCCATCACCCATCAGTAAAAAACCACAGCAGTGCTTTGTGAGCCACCCACCAGATGGTGCACTCTGCCGCGCTGTGAAGCATGTGCTGTATGTGTTTGGGATGATGGAGTGGGGAAACGTTATGTTTTACGAAGTCTGCTGACCTCCCACGGTCTGGGCTTTGAGCCCACAGGTGTGAGGCAGCTGTGAGCTGTGGCACATCGCCATCATGGGTTTCAGGCCCCTCTGCAGCACCCGAGGAAAGTGAGGCAGAGCTGGGAAAGAAAAAGGAATGAAAAATGTGGGGTCTGTCCGACATCCCTGCGCAGTCATCGCGGCCATGGTGCGGCCAGTGTAAACACCATTGCCGGTGCGTGAAGTGGGATTACAGCTGAGAGTTGGATCATTCTTCCCTCCGGAGCGCCCCAGGAGCCCTGGGACTGCTGCCTCCCCGTGTAGTGGTGCGCTTTACAGAATGAGGGAGGGGTCTTCCTTGGTATTTGGCACCTTCTCTGTTTGTGTAAGGCGTAATTGAGCATGTAATGGGCCTAATTGAAAGAGTGATATATTGGTTTTGCTGCAAAAGCGTTGGAGGCTTGCATTTGTCTTCCATGGCAGAAAAGTGAGACAGGCGTTCCTTGTCCGTGGCTAATACCCATCGTGTATATTTTATCTGCGTGGTGGGACAGCGTTGCCCTCAATGCCCCCCAGCCTGCATTGGCAGACACGCTACCTGCATATACTTTTTTCTTTTGATTAATCACTGAAATTTCAATTTTGGATCACTCATCGGTTTCAAGGTCCTCCTGAATGCAGGGGTTCAGTAGTCCAGAGAGATACTGGATCTGCAGGGAGCCATGGCCTGTTCCAGTCCCAGATCTGCTGTGGACCAAGGTGTGTGCATCCTGTGCCCATACTGAGACACCGGGCGGGGGCTTCCTGGTGAGGGAGGGAGGATACCCAACACGTTGAGCTGCGGTGACAGACATGTCAGTCTGAGTGGAGGCGGAGAGCTCCTTCTCACCTGGCACCTTGAGGAGACACTGAAAATTGAAGGGAGGGTGCGGGTGGTGGGAGGAGAAGGGGGTGGTTCATGGTGAACCGTAAAGAATGGCGTCCCCCACGCCACTGACTTATTTAGAGCCTGCCCTCAAAACATCTGAAAACTTTTATTCAGAAAAACAAACAAAACTGCTCTTTTCTTTAGGGGTTACAGAAGTATGGATGGTGGGGTTGCTGTGCTATGCGTGGAGCGCAGGCTCTCTGAGGGACCACAGCAGGCTCTTGTTTGAATTAGTTTTGGGGCGGCGATATGGAGGTGTCCCGACGGGCCGCGCAGGGCCCAGCTCGCGGCCCCAGCTCTCGGCACCTCTTTTTCATCCCAACTCCCTGAAAGGCATATTTATATCTTCCAGACCGGTAATTAATCACTCCGCGGCCTTTTCTGGGACGGTGGGAGGGGAGGGCGCAGGGTGGTATGTGCGTTTCATGGATCTTTTTGTTCTGCCAAAAGCCGCAGAGCATAGCCACAATTAAAACACTGATTTAATTTATTGTGCCGAGGCACGAGGTTCTGTGGCCCAGGAGCTCAATTTTTAAACTTTTCAGTGGAAATGAACACCATTATAATTTGTGCAAGAAAAAAAATGATTTTATCTCTGACATTCTTTCCCTCTATTTTTTCCTTTTCTTCCCCCAGAAACTGATTTGCCGTAGAAATGTTGTCGGGCTCCTATAAGGGGAATAGCTCGCTTTTGAGCTCTGTTTCCTGGATACAACACCTGTTTAACGAGGAAACATGTTGGGTTCAGGTTGGTCCATACAAAAATAAATTTTGGGTATCCAAAATTTGCATATAAAGCATTTAAATCAGAAATCAGAAACCTATGAAATGCAGATTTGTTGAAAATCGAATCCCACCTGCTCTGAAGACTCAGTTTAAGTTATACAGTTTAACTGGCTGAAATTTTTTTAATTTTATGTCCCAAGACCTAATGTACCATGCGTACCAAGAAAGAGACTTTAATAAGGAAAATTTTTTACCAACAAGCTGAAGATTTTATTATTTTAATTTTTAATTTTTTTTGGTTTTTCATGTGATATTGTGGGTGGCTGGTGGTGAAACAGGATGTTAAATATGGTAAAGGTGCGTTCACTGCTCACAGCGTTTCTAGGAAGAAGAAAAGCTTTTCAGTCATTTTCTTGTTTTCATAATATGCAAGTTTAAACGAATCAAGACATTTCATTTTTGTTATTTTATAGCCACCCTCAGAGGACTGTGATAAGTTGATATTCATCCCTAACGCTGGTGTTGAGACTACCCCCTGACTGCTGCCCTCTGTTTCCGGGAGCCCCTGGAGTTGGGGTTGCCTTAGTAATGAACAACCTTCCAATGGCCTGTACTCCATAGCTACAGGTGTCTTACTTGTAACATCGTAAGTTAGCATTAGCATTTGATGCAAGTCTTATCCCTTGACCTCATCTACACGAGTTCAAAAACAGCAGAAAAATTACTTTTATATGGTAATTTTCTCATCTGATGCTTAGTCAAGAATAAACCAAAGGCTTCACCGCAGGGATCCCTTTGTTTCACAAGGATTCTTAAGGTCAGCAGTGCCTACAATAATAGCCATTTAGTAATGTTCAGCCTAATGTTCATAGTGGCAGTCCGTTCATCGTGGCGTAAACATATTTATGGTTACTCAAACAATATTTTTTTGTTAATTTAGGTAGATAAATAGATACATTTGTAAAAAGATAAAATAAAAGGCAAAATGTGCTGAAATGTATCAGTAGATTGTCAACATTCTTGCAGGATTTATAATGACACCATTGATTTAAATTTTTTTTTTTACAAAACCTTTAGAAATAGTATTTATATACATAGCCCTACATGTTGTCATGTAGTAATATTAAAGATCTGTACTATAATCTTATCTGAATAATAATATTAAAGATCTGCGTCAGCTAATTCCCTTTCACCTTTTTGAGATTTTCTGTAATTTAAGGAGTGCAAAGCTGGGCATAAGAATTACAAAAAAGAACAAAAAACTTGTAATAATAAAAAATGGCTGCCCTCAGTTCTGGACTTGTGCCAGGAAAAATGATAATTGTCATGTAAAATAAACTCAGAATATCATTATTATGTTGCTTCCAATAACAATCTGACTTTTTATTTAGTCTGTTACAAATCTATAATTTACATTGAAAATAGGGTCTGTGTTTGAAGAGGCTGGCCAAGTAAAGCAGTCCCAGAAGTGTACAGCTGAAGGTAATTAGAGCGGGTCTTCGGATGGCCTGGGATTTAAAATAAACATGGACCCTTTCCATGGTCAACAACGTTCACAAATGTATAAGGAAGCTACTGAATTTCTGAAGAATGTGCAGCGGGGATGGAAAGCGTGGAAGCATGAAGCCAGCAGATGGCGATAATTGAATCCATACCGCGTGTGCGGCTAACGGGACTATGGGTTTATTCTTCTGACGGCGAAGCCCAGAGTGCTTGCGGGTCCACCGGTGGGGCCGTACCGGGTTAATCCTGATCAGTTTCAGTCCATCCTCCTGAATTCCATGGTGGATTTGATCATCTCTCCTGCTTTAATTTTCCTGGAGGGGGGGAAAAATCCTTTTAAAATTTTTTTTAAAGGGTTCTCATGACCTCCTCTCTTATCTCTGCTGCCTCACGCGACTCAAGTCCGGCTCAAGTTTCTGAGAATTTCACTTGAATTCCGTCCTTTCTCCAAAGGGCCTTGACGGAGGTCAGGTGGTTAAAGCCAGAATACGACGAATTTCCTAGAGAATTTCATCGCTGGGCAAATGGGTTTTGCATGACAGAGGACAACAACAAAAATGCCTCTCTGGGTCATGTAGAGAACCGACACTAAGGTCATTAAGAGAGAAATATCAAGAGATCTGACTTCATATAGAGAGGTCTTTTTTTTCTTTCTCTCAGAGATAATTTTTTTTTTTATTGTTTAAAAAAGCTCTCCATAAGAACATGGCATGAACTTTTAGCTTCCACTAGAGGTGCAGTGCACTGTTACACATCAGAAAAGCTCTTTTAGCCTGGGGAGCTTAGCATTTTGATAACCTCAGGACCTGGTCAACTGAGGCCAAGGAGTGTTATGCCTGACCCATAATTCTGCCTGCCAAGAGCCATAAGACGTGTATCTTCTTAACTGAACTATCTGCTTCTGAGCATGGCATCATTGTGTCAGAACCATCGGCACGTTGAGGAGTGAGGGGTGAGGGGTGAGGGGTGAGGAGTAATGGAAGGGGCCAGAGATTCTGAGACCTCAGATATTAGCCTAGCATGGCATCGAAGCGATATTCCTGATGTAGCACCTTTTTATATTCTCTCGAAGAATCACCATGTTTAGAAATAATGCAGACAGGGTGTTTTTTGAAGGGGGCTGGGGGTCTCTTTCTGTAGTTTAAAAAAAATCCAGCAATAATATTAAAAATACCAGAATACCATGAATTATGAGCAAAAGTGCAACAGACCTCCAAGAAAAAGAAGGTATGGTACGATTTGACTTGTAAAGCAGTTTGGGTGAGAGGTACGGGGTGTTGTTTTTCAAAGCTGGGCAGAACTCCAGAGAAACAAGGCTTTCTGATTAACCCCGTTTGCCTTATTTCTGGGGGAGAAAGAGAATTTGTGTCTTTTATCTTTCCATGCCTGCTACATTCACCCCTTCAGAGTTCTCCTAGTTCTTAAAATTCATGGATTGTCCAATTTAAAAAAAAACAGTTTGAAAAGAAAAAAAAGTTCCTATTCATGCTATTTTTATGACCTGTTTCAGGAAAGTTAAAGAGAGAATAAACGCAATGTCCGTCAGCATGAATGACACTGTAGTAATTATGCTGTTTGGGGATCAGAAAACATGAAAAATCACCATTGTTGTGTATTAATAACTCATTGACTTTTTCTTCATCTTTGCACTTGAATGAGTAATGAAATCAGGCCTGGCCCTGATGAAGTAGAATTCTAATGGCCAAGCTACTTTCCAAAGTATGGAATGTTTTCACAAATTATGTTGTGAAAACATAATGATTTCAGGTGTCCGACAAAGAACATAAAACAAATCTTATATTATATTTACATTTACATTTATATAGTTTTTAAAGTGTTTTTTTTCTTCCTTTTTCTTCTTC
>JAOVYW010059734.1:0-22525 GCA_025775045.1 Hiodon tergisus | reverse complement strand
TAAAACAAATTTAAAATGCAACCCCCCCCCCCCCCCCGCCCCCAATATGGTGGAAATCGTTATATAAATTTTAAAGAGACCACAGGTCAAGTAAAGTAAAGAATGAATTGCTACAAATTGCATATGCATGTCATTGTCTGCATGTTATCAAATGCTTTTGTACATTGAGACTGATTTAATAGACTGAGACGGATGGTTTTTAAACAGATTTTCCTGCAGCAAATGTACAGTAAAAAGCATCTCTGCCTTGTCTTTCGGTATCCCAGGCTGGGTTTTATTTTGCCCCCCAGAAGCAGCAGCAGCAGCAGCAGCAGCAGCAGCAGGGAAGAGAATTCCATGGCCAAAAATGCCTCAGGCGTTCATGCATTGAACCGGCTCTGCACACTCCTAGTAACCCGCTATTGATTACTTGAGACCTATCCCGCCTTGCCTTAAAAATGGGGAATACATTGTTACCCTGTCTATACTGTACTGTGTAATTTATGACTGAGAGAGTGTGTGTGTGACTGAAGGTCTTACTTCGCAATAGGTAGTCAGCTGCTGTTTTAGGATTTTCCACCCTCCAATCGGAGAGTTTGCCCTTAAAATCCGAGACCCAGATACTCAAAATGGCGTTTTCAGACTTTTTTTTTTTTAAACTCCCACTCCCACTCCCACTCTCTGTTTGCCATACACAGCCTGACTGCATAACCCTTAATTAGGTTGCCATTTTATTCCCTGCGCCTGGCCCCTTCACCCACCGATCCACCACGCTATGTAAGTACCATGTAAATGCCCAGAAATTATACACCAGAGCAGGGTGCAAATACTCTTTAATTTATTGTGTGATTGCAGACCCTCAGAAAATTAAGATAAAATGAAGAATAGCGTAGAGAAATGTACACAAGCATGAAAAGCTAGGAAAGTAAACGTGTTTTAGGAGAGCAAACTGTAATAATGATTGAGTAAAACTAACCTTCTGTGACTTATTTCTTTCAGGCGGGCACATTCAGAAAGAACATACTAGAAATATACAATAATAATATGCAATATAACACATGAAGGCACACAGTAAATGACACACAGACTGACTGACAATGGCCGTGACTGACAAGGTCTGACAATGACAGTCTGCAGTTCTAAAGCCATGTTTACTGTAAATAAACACCATCTTACCTTACTCCCAGCCTTGCTTTGTAGTATCTCAGTTTGGCATGAAAAATCCCTCTGAAAGAGAGAACGGACTTTACCTCAATAAATAAATAAATAACTATTTTTCCCATAATGTGAACAAGTTCAGTAGGTTTGTCTGAAAAATTGTAAGCCAAAATTCAGTCATTCATATGTGTTGCAAACATAATTCTCCAAATTACATTAGGGTATTTTGTTGAGAAAAGAGCAAAACATCACCCAGGTAGACACAGGTAAAGAACAAAAGTTTTTTTTTTTTAAAGCATCGTACCTCCATCTGGAGGCTAACAAAGCAGTGTTGTTTCTGTCTGCAACCACTAAAAAAGATTATCAGTCGGACAAATGGAAAACAGGGACCCCAGGCCGGTATATAAAATCCAAAATCTAGGTTATTATACTTAGCAGGCATTATACTTTTTTTTCTTTTTAAGCTGTTCATGCTGATCTCCTCACAATGAACCACCAGATAGTGCCTGCTACCAACTCCTCAACGTACTGTTTTTCTTCTTCCTGAAAGCACTAAGCCTCCGACTAAATGCAAAGTTAGACAATGTGTGGGACTCGCTGCCCAGAGCTACTAATTCACTGTGGTGTGGTTGACGAAACCAGGTCCTTCAATATCCAAAATCCTTCACATTAGGGTCAATCAAAAACCCAGCCTGAAACCGCAGCATAGTATCTGTAATTTTACGAATTTTTATTTTACAAACAAACTAGCTAGCTAGTTAGCAACACACTAATGGCTGGAGCAAATCAAATCCCTATTGCGCTGGCGATGATTATTTGCAATGTTTTAATGCTATTTATTAAGGTGCAGGCACAGGATTTGCTCGTTTTTTAAGCAAACGTAGTTTAAATCATGTAAATGTGTGTGTTGTGTTTGTGTGTATTTCATGTGCTGTTGTTTTCTGATCTTAGGTTATATTTAGTTTGGTTTGTTGAGCCACAATAGCAGTACTCAGAGCACCGAATCAAGGAGGGGTATGTCTATATTTCTGAGCAATTAATGCTGGGGTCAAATGAAAACTTTGTATTTACCCAACACCTTATTTATTGTTAGTTTTCTTATTTATTCTACTCAAAAAAAGTAAACACTATAATGCTGTTATGTTAAGTGTGATTAGCGGGTTGTCTAAGTTTTGATTTGGTGCCTTCCTTAGTTCATGCTAGCATTAATCGCATTGCTCAATTATAAATAGAGGTATTTATGTCATTATTTTCTTTTTTACTTTGTATCATATCAGGGTCACATATATTTAAAAAAATATTATCTGCTGTAACAAAAGATAAAAGCAAAATTGTAACGTTTATTTTTTATGTATATGCTTTATCTTCATGTCAAGCAATTGTTGTAATAATATGACAATAAAGCAATTAAAAAACCTTTACTCGCTACAGTATATAATGCAACAATAAACCACCATCACTCAAATTACTGTTATATATATATATATATATTACATATATTTTGATTTATGCATTATTGAGAGAGAGAGAATCGTTTAAAATTGATTTCAGAAGACGTTACCCTAATGCAATGTGATTTGTATATCCATTCCAATCTATATCTATCAAAAATTTTGCATGATTGAAGCATTTGGGAATAATTTTCGGAGACAATATTTTAAATTAAACATGAAGCCGCGTATACGCGTGGAGGGATTTACTTTAAGATTAATGGAAACAGCACTTTGTAAGGATATTCTTCTGTTCTTCATTTAGGTCAAGTTTGGTGGCATTACTATACAGGAGTGTATGTGTATCTATATAATTAATTTCATGAATACAAAATAAAATAAAATAAAACATTATTCTTTGGCACCTTTGGCAGATCAGTTACACCTCACGTCCTTGCACATCAAGCCCGATATTTAATAACACAAAATCCATTAAAATGTGTTTTAGTTTTGCCAGCATTTGCCATGCAGATGGTCTTCAGTAGCAAATATAATTATGGGAGATGAATGCTAATTATCCATCAATTTAGTGGTAAGGCATTGGTAGGGCGAAATAACGGAGCCAAGAGTCGCATTTAGAGAATACTTTTGGAACACTGACTTCCAAATATTTATTTGCTAGCAGAACTTGGGAATTTTGGGGAATTTTTTAATTTTGTTGAAACAGTTTTAAGGGTCAACAGCTTCCCCACTGATGTAAAAGAACCATACCATGCCAGTCAATACAATATCTGGCAGACATACTGTAAATGGTTGTCAGCTGTCCTAACTTTAATAATGACCTTTGAGTTAGATGGCCTGGTGAATGGCACAGGTGTTGGTGCTTGGCACACTTTGTTTACATTTTCTGCCTAAAACACAATATCATGAGGGATATTACTAAGACTTCCTGTATTTTGGGAGGAACCAGTCACTGCCCATGTGCTGAACAACCTTTTCCTTTTGGATTTGTGGACTCTCGGGGACCTTCTAATTGGGTCTCGAGGACACCATTCTTCTCCTCTTCTACCACCACCTCTTTTATATGGGTACCACAGGTCCATTGTGGGGAATCATAGCAGTTTTCCTTGTCTGTGAACTTCTGCCAGGGATCCTTCAGACCGGTGCAGGTGATGCAATTAAGTCAGTTTTCCCAGACTCCCTCTAGACTGGAATGGCGGGTCTGAGCTAAGAAGGGAGATACTGAAAGAGAAGAAACACCTGCGTCAGGTGGAGCATTCAGTCGAGGGGCCACAGGGAGGACTGAAACCGATTCAATATGAGAGTGGAGAGAGAAGCCGCGAGTTAGTCAAAAAAGTGTAATCCACTACAGTTCTGGACCGCACACACTAATCTCTTTAACACCCCAGTGGCAGGTGTTCAACAAATGGGAAGACAAAGCAAAATCTGACGATCTTATTGCTGTTTCAACTGTCCAAAACAACAATGTTGTTCCCGGTTTTACTTTTTTGTTGAGTCCTTGATCCCATGATATGTCCTTAGACATTCCACACATGGCCTGTGCCAATAATAGTTGTTCTAATCTAATAGTTAAAATAGTCTTTTTAAACCCTGTCAAAGTAAATGCCGCTGTAGATGTTTAATTGTTTGAGTTTGAACAATCTTTCTGGAAATGTTACTGTCAGAACGATATCCTTTACCATTTATATGACTGAATGGATCAGTACCTTTCATACCTTCTCGACTGTGACGCTGTGACGCTCTGTAAGCTTCAGAAATGCCATCTGACCCCGTGACTAATTAGAGTCGCCACCAGCATTGAAATTCAGCTCATTTTATAAGTGCTGAACCAGAAGGTGAAATATTAAGTGGAATTTGAAACTCACGTTGTTAGCCCTCAAGCTGTTGAACAGGACTTAGGGAATGTTAAACTACTGTGACAGCTGCCATTACATGGACTACAAGGAGGGGAAGAAACAAGTCACATTTTTAATGGCTCACAGGTTAAAAGTTTTAATTGATATAACCGATAATAAATAGAGAGTGCTGACACCTTGACGGGTTTTAAAGTGGTTTATAATTCCTCCTGTTGCCAGAGAGCGGAGAAGGGGAGAAGGAAATAACATCTTTAAAATGGTCTGCCTGACCTCAGTGTGAACTATCAGTTTTAACTTAATTTCATTTATTACCTCAGCCAGAGGATAAAATAAATCTTGTTAACTACCCTGACATAGTTTTCCACGAATGTGCCGGACTGTACGGTCGCTTCTCTGTTTGTGATGAACTTTCTTCAGAGAACTTTAAGAACACAGTTGCACCACCTTTAACCGTCAATCTAGCTAAAACAAGTCATTTCCACTCAGGCAAACAATGTAAAAAGAACCGAAATCGCACGATGTCATCTGCTACTTGGGGTGCCGTCCACCTGTCTTAGGTATTGATTATGGTTAAACTCACTGCCTGATTTTACATCGTAGTTTTTTTGTTCATTTTTTAGCAAAGGCTTAAAAGATGGCAAACATTAAAAAGTGTATCCCGCTTGCATAGCTATTAATTTGCAGATGTCTTGCAGCTTTAAATTCTGTTGGGTTTTACATCTCGTATGTATAGTGTAACACACAAAGCAATCTCATTCATGCTTTGTAATGGAATATTGTCTCTTCATTGATTAAAATAGAAAGGGAAGGTAATTATGAAAATAACAAATGCAACAGTATTAATAAAAATAATTATACTTTATTTAATAGAATTTCTCCTTCATTTTGAATGTGGAATTTATTAAATGATATATGTGTGTTTATTGAAAAAAGACCCTCATTAGGACAGTTTTTACTCAACTAGTTAGACCTAGTTTCTCGCATTAGTGAAGGTAAGCACATTTTTATATGCTTTTAATTTTCTTCGATCACATGGCTCTTTGTGGATTATTCAATGAAATCTGTTTCAAAATGAGGTTGTCTAGGACCAAACGGTAGATAAATGCGATGGGGTCTGCAGTGCCCCAGTTTGTGGCTTCCTCCATATCCCCATGCCCTTATGATGTCCCAAAAAATTTCTGACACAAATTTCCCAACAGCCCAGATATCATGCTAGGACCACTAGAGGCTGCCCGACCTTTGCGGCGACTCCCAACAGGACTACACTCCTGATGGCCACAAGCCCCCTCATGTTTGTTCCCCTGTGGCCATGTGTCTACCAGAATTAAGACGGCCACAGCCTGGCGCTTCCCCCAAACTGTGCCGTTGGCGTCCTCTGTCCTGACCCAGGCCCCTGGCCCCTGGCCCCGTCTCTCCGGCCCTGCGTACAAACCTGGCACAGTGCCACCACGCCAACTGCACACATTTAAATTTATATTTATTTTATTTATGTGTTCCCTCTCACATTAAGTTCCGCTAAAACTCCTTGCTTTCAGTTCCCTTCCAGCCCCTCATTCACCAGCTTGATACGTGCCGGATGTCCAGATTAAGGACACGGGCTGAAACTGAAATGCATACGGTGCCTTGCCTTGTCACAAGAGCGCAGCATCAGTGGCTATTAGCGTGGCACAGAGAGAGTTTGGATTGGCCAATTATTGGTTGAAAACGCTGTGCCTCTCTAAAATATGAAGACAACAAGGAATGGCAGTCAGACATTAATCTTGACTAATTTCTCCGGCTTGATTGTGCTGTGACAGAGCCAGGCTGGATCGATGCGTTCGCCTTCGGGCGATACTTAGTTATCTTTAGGTTCTCTCAGAATATTGTTTTTGTGGCTGTTGGACTAAGAGGGATAATTGCTCATGATCGATTCAGAACTCTTACGAAAGGAGAGGGAGTCCTCAATGTAAAATTCAACCGTTGCGGGTTTTGAAGTGGCCAGCCTTCAATAAAACTCTCAATAATCAAACCTTGTTTAATTTCTGGATATGCTAAAATGTTCTGTGGCCATGCTAACTTTTCCAGTAAATGGCATATCTGTATGGCATTTCAACATTGCTCCTGTCAATCGTTAGTCAGATTAGCGCGTGGATCCGTTTACATTTTTTGGTGTGTGCAACGTGGGGAGTTATGGTGTGTGCATACCGGTGTGACAGTGGCATGTTAACTTGATTTTAGAGCACTATTAGAGGAAATTTGTTTCTGTGGTGAGGTGGAGGGTGAAATGGTGTCACATCTCTTGGACAGCGGACACGCTTTAAGGATACTGATTCACAATCACAAATGCAAGAAGTCTCCCTGTATGCGGCCGTGGGCTTTGAATGGAACACATTATACATCTGTATTGGCTGAGTCATAGAGCTTAACAGTGACAGCAATGTGACATCCCCTGGTATGACAGCTTTTTGAGGCTGTAATAATCCCTGATTATATATGGGGGTAATTGGAATCGAGGATCCTGTTTCCCCCCCCCACCTTTATTATTTCTCAAGCTAAGAGAAACACATCACTGAGGGATCGATGGCGGATTACAGACGCCCATGGAGCTGCATAGAGAAAAGGGCTTCTCCTGCAATTGCACCACCAGAGAGAAACTCATTAAACTCAGAAGGAAACTTGAACTAAACAATAGCGAAGGTGAGAAGGGCACTGTAACTAAACTGCAGACTGAGAAAACGGGGAGGGAGAATGTTAAATCTTTACTGGGCCTTGCAGACTCGTCCGGATCTGGAATCGCGCATCCGAGCCACGTGCCAGTGTGCGTAGTGTGGTAATAAAGCACGGCAACTGTTTGCGGTCCGCAGCGCCCAGCCGCACACAAAAACCCTGCTTTATATGTGCCAGGGGACACTTTGTGACAAAGATCATTTCTAAAGGTCTAGCCAGGACACCATAAACATTTACAGTTTCTATGGGGTGAATAGAAAATGAAGGTGGCAACTTCTCCTGCAGGATCTTTAAAAACATTACAGACACGCTTTCTCTGAAAATGGCTTTTGCACTTACCAGGTCACTGCTGTCCTTACGTGGCCATTTGGAACAGGCCTTAAATTTCCCAACTGAGCCAAGCATTTCATGTAATCATTAGTATTATTTTTTCAAAACCCAATTTACTGCTGTTTTGCCTGCTTGTGAAAGCTGGGCGTGTGTGCCACGAAATTTGACTGTAATCATGCATGGTCAGGGTAAGATTCTCGGGTTGCAGAGTGAGGAATGCACCAGGTGAACCTGCAAGACGCATCCTGTTGGTCTTGCATTAGTGAGTCTGATCATTAGCCATGACTTTTGGGTGAAACGGCGCGGCACTGTGAACCAACCAGAGCCTCCGCAGGAGTGAGGACAGTCAGTCAGATGTGCCCTTTAGCCACTTGACCTTTGGATGCAGGCTAATGACCACACAAGTTTCTGATCCTCATTTGACCTCTGACAACCATAACTGCCGGATACGTTTTTTTTTTTTAAAGGGAAAATAAACCAGACATAGTTATGTCACCCATCTGTTGTTAATGCTGCAGAGTGTGGAAAACAGGGTTTATTAAAAAACACACAGTAGTTAAAAAATTTCTTTGTTCAATTCCCGATTTCCTGATTGTGTTGACATAAATAACATAATAACAGGGTTTCCTAATGGGAGTTCTTGAAATAATTATTTAAGCATGACTATCTCCTTAATCAGGTTAGCATAATGCTTAAGTTAACTTTGGAAAAATGCCAGATGAAATCATTGTCGCTGTGAGAGTGACCTCTGGGCCAGAGTGCCACAGAAATGGGGATCATGGGTACAGACCAGGTTGGAGAGGGGGTGGCAGAAGTGTCACTCAATGCACATCTTAACCAACAGGAGGGCCTGGCCTCACCTATGCCACTTTCAGTTAAGCACTGTATAAACATATTCATTCCTTCTCATGTGAATTGTAAATTCACAGCACACGCACCCTGCAAACGTGAACCTTTTTAACAGCTATTTATAAAACTCAGTACAGAATAATGCAGCGTGGGAGTACCCACGTGGGAAACAACCTTACAGTAGTGTACAGTGTGAACCATAACTGTTATTTTAACCCACCTCCACAGATAACTCCAGGCATGGTTTTTAGAAAATGTTATTAACATCTGAACTTCTCTTGCAGCTGACTGCCCACAGTCGACGCTGGTTACTGCCTGGGTGAATAAAACATTCATTGCATCCTCCAGTTTGGTAACCAGTTATCGTATGCTGAACCATCACAAAGTGTATTATTAACACAGTAATCTGTGGATGATTATGAGCCCTGTTTGGTTTGTAAGAGTTGCTGCAAACAGTGTTATTTAATATTCAAAGAAAGGCACCTTGACCTGGGCTAATTTTATTGAACTGGCCATATCCAGTGCCCGTTTATTGCACTGGGTCGATAACAAGAGCCTGCGCGACCGAACTGACGGAGGATGGGAACCCGTGTTGTGGCCACAGAGACCCCAAGCATGTCGACCAGTCCAGTTCCTGGGAAACATCTGGATTCAGACTGGAATCCACCGCGTTGGATGAAGCACATTCTATGTTGTATTGATAAATACATCTACATATAACTGCAACTTATTTCACCTTCAGCTTACCATTGTTTCATCTTACCATTTCAGTTTCAGCTTACCATTGCGTTTTGCACGGGGAACTGTGGAGAAAGGAATGATCTGGCAGATTTTTTCTTTTTTTTCTTTCTCACAACTTATTAGAACTATTATAATCAGTAACAAAGGCCTTAGCAAATTCTTTAGAAACATAAGCATGGCCTTTTATGTCAGTGTTACCCTTACTGGGCTGTATTTAACATACTTAACAACTTTTTTTAACCTTGCAGAACTGATAATTAACAATTATTCAATCGCGTATAAGTAGGATTTTTTAGAATTTGCTAATTAACGGCTTGAACAGTCACACAGTGACTGCAGAAAACATAGGGTGTTGGGATCTAGCTGGTAAAAAAAACTACCCTGATAACAAAGACAATTGTTCATTTGTCTCCAATGGAGAACTAGGAGCTGGTCTGTATCAGACTTAATTGCAGCGTGGGTTGTTTCTTTTTATATTATTTCTAAGTGCGGTAAGGGGAATTGACAAATTCAAAACATCGGGTTTTAATGTGAACATTTGTGCAATGCTCTTTTAAGGTACATTAGGATTAAATAAGGTACATTGTAAAAATAAAATGAAAATTTTTAACTCAGTAAGCAGAGAGATTGGAAGAGAAGGTTTTATATTTAGGAATTTATAGAGTTTGTGGGATATTCCATTGCCTCTGCCAATATTTCTAAAGATACAATTCATGTAGAAAATTGAATGCAAATAAAAATTAAAAAACCATTTTCCATTGGTGGCTATAAAAATATTTCTGCCAATCTGTTTTGCGATCAGACTCAGGTGGTCAAAAATATATACCTTACGTTTATGCTTACGTGTGCGATTAATAAAAAATTTAAAACGCAAGCAAGAGGACTTCATACATGTGCATTTTAATGGCCGAGTCTGTACATTATTGCAAACATGTTGCCCATGGAAACAATCAAAATATAGTTATAACACAGCTCCTGGTCTTGTGCATAGTTATTTGGAAGAAAAAAAAGTGATTAGAAAGGAGAATGTTAAAGATAATATGAGAGATTATTTTTATCAAATATTATACTACCACTGATTCCAGAAAGCAGAGGAACAAACCTTGAGCTGGTTACTTCTGTTTTTTTTTATTTTCTTTCTGAATTAGTGTCCAAGAGTGCAAGACTCTTTGCCAGCAGGACACTGTCAATCATTTTTTTAGGAGTCTCTGGGTCAACTATTGAAAATGTTACAGTTGCAATATGACTTGTGATATAGAGGGATTACCATGAAGCGTATAGCCCGGGTCACGTGATGCACTCACAGCCAATAACATAACAATAACATTTTGATTTTATTCATTCACTCTTAATCACTAAACTGGCACCAAATATATTGCCCAGAATGAATAGAACCGGTGTGGGCACATTTTTATTTCTTAATTAAAAATTCAAATATCGTGTTGCATTTGGACGCCTCAGAGAACCTGGGCAGTAATGAGCACACAGAGGAGGTAAGAGACCCGGTTCCAAGTGGTATAGAGGATGTGGAGAATCACCTTTATCTTACTCACACCGATCATTAAAAGTGAGATACTGCACTGCTCGGTATGAACGCGTCACCATCGTAAACAGAGACAGTTCAACACCATATTGTTCAAAGACAAGTTAATGATACAGAAATATGTTTTCAGTGGCATTCTAATGAGGCCATATTAAATGTCTATTTGTATAATGACTATCTGAAGATATCTGCATGTGCTTTATATCCTGCAGGCTCCCGTTCTCTTCACGGTGATTCCTCAATATCACAAGCCATATTGCAACTGTCCCATAACAATGTCTGGCCAGCAAACACCCCATATATCAGAGAAGCAGGCCAGGCTGTGTAAACCCTGCCAGAATAGTTAAAATGTTTAAAAAAAAAAAAAACCTGCTTATATGATGACATATTTATAATTACAAATACATCATCACAATGATCTGACAGCGACTGTTCCTGATTACTTTTTAAACTTGTTTTCCAGTGTCAAATGAATCTACAGAGAATCTATGTATTATCCTGCTGTATGTCATGTGGGGTGGGGGCATAATGCAGCTCTTTGGAAGCAGACGCATGGGGAAATACTGCTGTTTTTCAGCAATGGGAAAAGCCTACGGCTACAGAGCTGCACTGTTGCAGAAAATGTGGAAATCCCGGGGCTATAGAGCTAACCATGGGTTCACTTGAGCTCTAACATTTAATGTCTGCTGTGAATCTGCCTGGCGAATGCTGCAGAATCAAGAAGGGATGTTAATAAACTGGCATCGAGTTAGCCCACACGCTTTTCCAATGCTTATACTTTATCATGTCAGAGTGAAAATTTGACACTTTGCAGTTCATATTTGACATTATGAATCCTGGGACCGTTTTACCAGCTTAAGAATTCTAATCTATCCAGACAAAAGCTTCACAGACTGGTGTATGCGATTTAGGATACAGCAGGTTGAGTTGTGGAGGCTAATTGATAAAGCAGAGCGAAGACAGTTTTCCGTTTGAGTCTTGAGAGAAATCTCAAGAAACGATGTAAAATAGTGTGCTAATCTTTATTAGATCTCACTTGGATTATTGTTAGAGGAGTTCTATTGGAGTTTAGTTATACTTGCTACACAGTAGGTGCATTCTGGAACAGGCAGGTTTGGTGATCCTGAGATAATCAGCATGTGTATCATACTGTCCTGCATGTTATTCCAGTTAGCAGTATAATTGTTGCTTCTACAAGTGTAAGGGGTTGTAAATTCTCCAAGTGAAGGTTTGTGTCCTGGACCTTCTGAAGATAAAATTCTACATGAAATAAATTTACTATTGTGCCTTTATATAAACTTTTCAACCTAAAAATAAAATAAAACTAATAAAACATTTTTTTAAACGATCAAGAGTAAAATAATCTTAAAAAACATTAAACTATGTTTAATGCTATGGACATCTCTTTATCACCTTGTCATGACCGCGTATATTATAGACGGGATATAGAAACGTGTTTGCATCTGAGACGACCAAATACAACATATTTCACCCCATCATGTTGGTATCATGATGAGTCGCAGATTCACGTTTCCGTGTACCGACGCTCTGAAAGAAAGCACCGTCTTCCGTTGTGTTTCTGTGCTCTGCAGCTAGTTTATTCAGTACTGAACTGTGGTTCTGACCAAAACGCACATTGGTTCACAAATACTCTAATGTATATTATGTGGCTTTTTACAAAGACACTTAATTGACTTGTCAAACTTCGACCCGAGAACAGAGACTAGCCAAGCTGTGGCGTAATTGGAAATGTCACAAGAAATTAAATGGTCATGGATATTTTGTAGAAAAACTAGTCAAGTTACATCGACTTAAAGCTATTGTTGTTCCTGTCGAAGACGCCGTTGCGTGCATGTCCCTTCTTCTTGAAATCGCACAGATTCCCCTGCATGGATTCATATGTGAGCAGGCAAGATCAGAGCAAAGGGATTTTAGAAGAGAAATAAATCGTATGCTTGCAACCACACGCGGTATCCTCCATTGTACACAGCAAAGCCACCCGTGTTTAATCAACACTTTTAGTGGTTATATGTGTCCATTAGAGACTATTTTGATCCATATAAACTTGGATAAATCAGTTGAGGCCACTGGAATTCACGCACGCGATTGCCTTTGAATGAATACAATGTGAATGTAAGCGAATACAATGAATATGCATGCAGATGAATAATTAAAACAAAGGCTACTTACAGATATGTGTCAGTTTAAGTGTTTAAATGTGTACATGGGTAAGCACAATGAATTAGGAGAGAGAAGAAAACTCACCCTGCACCGTATATAACTAAAGCGCTCTCTACTCCCTTAATTAAATGTGTGCCAATGGAAGCTGTATTTGCTATAGACCCCAACGAGCACAATGAACGTTGAATGAACGTTGAGAACCCGTGCAGCCTCTTCAGGTACCTGGCTGAGAGAGGGAAAAAAAGACACATCTGATTGGTTTAGTGTACTGTTAAAATAAACCCTTTTTTCCCAGAAGTGACACTGTGTGGCTAAGAGAAGAGAAGGACCACTCTTCTACTTGCATCTCGTTGTTGGACTTTGGAACATCAGGAGGCTTCAAATATTTTTGGTTTAATTGCCAGGTCGTTTGATATTTTCCCATCTAACTATCAAAAGTGTTTGAACTCTCTTTAATTGCTCTGCATCTACCCTGTGGTTTATTCTGTGTTTTTATTAGTGTTATTAATTCTAATTACAGTATGGCATATAGTCAGTAATAATAGATTTAAAAAACAGTCATCCAATTAACATGCCACAAAAGAAATATAATTAAATATCTCATAGCTTTCTTATCACATGTTAAAGTAAATTACTCCACGATTAAAAGGAAGCAAATTAAATTCAAGAATATTTTCTTGTTAATGAAGAAAGCCTACTAAACTTATATGCAGTGTATTTTGTAACAGTGTGAATCTGCCTCTGTACACAACATACTGCATTCATAATGCATTCACCCTTGATTAAATCCACTCTTAAAAGGCAAAGTATTGCTAAAGCGTGTTATAGTTTAATATTATGCCTAAACCACATTCAAACTTAAATTACTTGAAGAGATTTCTCAGAAATTATTAGTTTCTGCATCAGGGCTACATTGAATTAAACTTGAATTATTTATTTTCAGCAGTATCATGTTTGATAAAAGTTTATCTAAATTTGATTGTCAAAGAAGAGGCCTATATAAAAATGAATTTGGACGACGTATAAAAAAAAAAGAGATTTTTTTTTATTTCCTGATGCTGTATTTAAAAACAAACAAAAAAGAGTTTAAATTCCTCATGTCTTTAGGAATATGGTATGTATTCATTTATAAATAAAGCAATATTGCTTTCGAGATTGGACAACGGGACGAAAAAGGATGTACTGATGCTGACCCAGCAGCCTCTGTCTACTTGCATATTTAACCTGGGATGGCAGCAGGACGCCAGAGGAGCAAGGTGAGACACAGAGGAACAGAGGGAAAGCGTTACCGCTGCTCTGCCCCAAGGGTAAAACAGCTAAAGGGTCTGTTTAGTTCTGATATGGAAAGTAATTAGCTTCGTCTGCGAGGGTGGCAAAACGCAACAACGTACCGCCGCGCCGTACGGGGGGGTATCTGATTAGGCCGAGGAAAAGACAAAGGCCAGCTCTTGATAGCATCAGTGTATCTACCTTCCCTGGTCCGGATGGAAGGGTGGAAGGGAGTTGTTCCGAGCACGGGCCTTAATGAAGATATTGAAATGAATACACTTTTTTGTTTGCTTTGGCTCTGCCAAGGAGAAACAGATTAGATAACATATTTCAAGTTGAGTTTGGATTTGAAGGAATCTGCCCCGTTGTATACATATTCTTGGCAGACTCCTGTGTGAAATTCAAATGAGACCTTAACATTTGGACACACGTTTTCCACACACAAGTCCCTGACACTTTTCAAAGAGAATGCTAATACCAGATGTTACGAGGACACCTCAGGTTGGGAAAAGTAATTACTTTTACATTTTTCATAATGTTTCTCAGGGGATTGGGAACAGTGTTTCCGGTAGCCTGTAGCTGTGGTGTCTATGGACTAAGGTAAATATGATACATAGGCCCATGATGCATTGTGTGGCTATCAGGTTTTTTTGCTTTTTTGGGGGACATTCTTTATTGAGGGGGGGTCAATGTTTGGTCTGTGTTGTGAGGATTTTAGTGTATAGTATATAATATAATTTGTGCGCGGGAGGCATGTCCAATGCTGATGAAATGTCTCATTAAAACTGCACCCAGGAACTATGTATAAATGCGCCCTCAGAAACCCTCCTGTCCTCTCCACCACTCCACTATTGCAAATGCCATTGTTAAAAACATTTTTTTTGTTTTTTTTCATATTACACCAAAACGTGTGACTCTCATAACAGTGAGCACGGTGACATTTAAAAAAATTGTTTCAGCTTTTACACCCGCAAGTCGACATGCAAACTGTCGCGAACCGTGGGGAACACTTTGTAGGTTGCTAAATGTCTGTTTAGTTGGGGTATTTTTGGAAATTCTGCATTTTGAAAATTCTGATGAAAGTTAATACAGCCACTGTGAAATTACGGCAGGCTATTATCAATCTCCAGCACTGCAGCAGCATGCAAAACTGGTGGTCTAAAAAGCTAACTCTATGACAACCGTTGCTCAGCCAGCTTGTTACTGGGAGGAGCTTCAGTTTCAGCCCATCAGAAACTGCCTACCAGAATATTAAACTTGCTTACAGTGTATCAATGAGTGTACCTTATTGAAATGTCTTGATGTGTTTGCACTCTAAGTTTACTTGAATTGTGTTACAGATTTTGTTTTTCGAAATAGGTGTGTTATGTTGTCTGGTGCAGATGATTCCTTTAGATTCTGCATTAAGGAAAAACGGAAAGATTAAGTACTAACCTCACGCTGGCTGGATGTATTTGAACGAGTCGTTATTGTACTGCTGCCCTCTAGTGACCTGATTTGACCTGACTTGATCACCATCTCTCATGCCAGTTTTGTTCTTTAGTTCAGCGTTTCATAAACGTATTGGTTGCGGTACAATTCCACGCAAGGAGAGGATTCGGATCAGGAGGGAAAAGGCAGCCCAGAGTTCCGGCTCCCTTAGTTCCTGGCTCAGACCAACTCTCAGCAGAGAAGAGGAAGGGAAAGGATTGGATATGTAAAGAGATACAGGCGCACCTGAAGAAAGGTCATTAAAGATGAAAGACAACATGAGACCAGTAAGCAGGATGTTACGGGATACAATGCAGTTGAAGAGGAAGAGACCAGGGAAGAAATTTCTACAATGGCTTCAGAGGAGGACCATATTATGGGGACAGGAGAAGGCTCTGCAGTTTTAGGGCAGACCTAATGGAAGTCTGGCAGAACTAATAAGAAAGAGGCAATGTCAACCCTTGTAACTTTAACGCATTCTACAGATCCAGCCCGTATCTCCCAAAATGTGATGGCTACTACATAAAAATACGCGAGGGGTAGTCTTTACATAAGAAGTGTTGTGAGAACAATTTTTGGGTGGGCAGCCTCAGCTGCCACCTTTTTCTACAAGAAGACTCATACGAGAGAACTGCTCGAAAATCAGACAGGTAGATAATTGGCGGAAGGGGCTGAAAAAAACCCAGGCAACTTCCTTAAACTGGTTAAGATGTTTGCACAATATGATTGCATCATGAAATAGAATTTAGATTGAAATAAATTAAAACGGGCCCTAAGAAAAGACAACGAGCGACACTGCTTAAGACAAATCAAAAAAATTAAAGCCTTGGCCACTTTCGTCAGATGAGACATCCTTGATGGAATTGAGAATGCCGAAATCTTGGATGAGGCCACTGATGTCTCCCGCACAGAACATGTGTCTTCTCTAATACGTTATGCACGCACAATGGAGGGATGGGAGCTTTTATTTTTAGATGAAAAGTCAATAGAACAACAGGTGAGAACATGGAGGACGACGTCATCACTCTGCAACAGGATAATGGCCTAAAGACGGAAAACATGCACGGTAAAGGCTGTAACGACGCCGCGGACATGGGTGGGCAGTGCAAAAAGGCTGCAGTCCAGAACACTTAGACATAACGAGATTAGCTCTTTACGGTCACTGTCAAGTCGACTGCCTGAACCTTGTTGTTGTTGAGAGTGCCGTGTACTCTGTTACTTTTTCAGTCTTGTTGAGAAACTCTGTGTTCTGTACGAGCTCAACAGAAAAAGGCACAGATCATTTGTGCAGTGTGTCAGAAATATCTGCAACCTGGGTAGTGAGTTGTTGGTCTGCAGAGGCTGTCAGACACGCAGTGGGTGTGCAGATAAAAAGCAACGGGGACCCTGCGGGACGCGTTGAATGTTGTTTTCAGTGCTGCTCACTGACGTCACAGAGCGAGACCGTCCTGATACTGCTGCTGAGGATGCAAAGATGTCTCTCAGAGCCATTGGCTTTTAAGGACTTCCTCTGCCTTCAGATCGCCACCGTGTGTTCGGGATCTCTGCACTGGCCTCGGGGTGCTCTGCACCAGCAGGACGCTGACCTGTTCGCTCCCGACGTAGACGTTGTCCCGAGAACTGAACACATTGGTGAACCTGCGGTCAAAAGAGGAGTTCAAGGAAGTATGTGATAATGCCACAAAAATGTTTAAAAATAAAGCAAAGAATGTGCTGAGATCAGCGTTCCCTCAGTTCCTCCCAGCCAAGATAGACAAAGGAAGGTGAGATACAGAGACAGTTCAACAGCTGCGTCAGAGCCAAATATTTGAAGCAGTGGAGGTCTTCTACACAAGCCTTGATGTCTTGACACAAGAAATTCATAGAAGATTCAAGGTGGATGGGAAAAACAGCAAGAAACTTAATGCCCTCCATAACCTGCCAATCACAGCAAACTGTGTAGGCAAGCTATATGTGTGGCCTGTAGAAGGCATTCACACACTGTAAATGTCATGGTGTTGATGAAAATACACTGAAGACAGAGCTCAGGGTCTACCATTCTTCTTTCCCAGTAACAAACCCCAACAGCACAAAGAGTATATCGAGTACCCTGACAGACAACAGTGACAGACACAATTTTCCAACACTGGTTGAAATCCTGCAGACATATGCCACAATACCAGTGTCAACATCCATAACAGAGAGGGCGTTTTCGAAGATGAGGCAGGTGAAGAGCGGATTCGAAGCCTCTGCTCCGAAGACTCTCTGATCTTCTCCTGCTGGCCAACACGAAGGACATTCCACGCTGAGGTCATAAAAATTTCAAGGACATGACACCCAGAAGATTGCTGTTGTAATGACTTTTGGAGGAACCGGGGATGGGGGGGAGGGGGGTGCCCTTTTTTGGGACTAGAATTCGGAAACACATTAAGCTACTTTCATTGAATGTCATACCTTGGGCTCTGCTGACATGTCATAGACCATTTTCAAAAGTAATCTAGAGAGCTCTTACAGTAAAGGTATATATGGTGGCACAGAAGAATACTTTTTGTTATCATAATACCAGTCATTCAGTATGGTGTTATATTTTGGTGGGATACGAGACAGAGGATGGGAGCAAGTTTAAATGAAATACAAAGAAGTACAGTTAGATAACTTATGCATAACAACACACATATTTTTACATTTGGCATAATGATTATGGGCCGAAATAGGAAGGAAAAAGAAGTTTCAGAGATGTAAAATTCACCTTAATGTACTGCATGTCAACTCCAAAAAAGCGAGTGCCTGATTACATTGGATGGGTGCCCTTGTCTGGCCCTCGCCTCTGCCCTCCCATAAGTGCGTGCACGGGGCTGAACCCTAGTCCTCAAGATTACCCGGGCAGAAAAAGGTGGTAGTTTAGCTTTTCGGTGCACAATTACAAACAGCTAGCACACAACCCAAAAAAAAAAAAAAACATTCTGCTGGAACGGCTGTGCTTTTCACTAAAGCATGTTATTGTGCGTTCTACCATAAGGGGATCGATAATTTGTGTTGATTAACAAAAGCAGCTAAAGTGCATTTATTTTTATAACCCTGCATATGACATGGTGCGACCTTTACAAGGATTTTTTTTTTAAATTCTATTGAGGTCCGTATGCCAAAACGTCCATAATTGCAGTAAGCTATTTCATGAAAATAGTCAGAATAAGCCAAATATCACAAAGCTTTTTTTTATTTTTTTTAAGTTACTGCTTGACCCTAAAAAGTGAAGTTCTGACGCAGTTCTTCCAACGCTATCTGCACAATACAACAAAAGTGATTGTACAGTAGGCTTCAGCACTTCTAAATAGGAAAAGAAACATTGCTATTGAATGTCGAGTGCTGTTGAGCGATCTAGCTAACGCAATCACAGAAAAAGCTAGGCTAACGTAAACAAAAACTTTTGTCCTGATAATTTTCCGTTACCATTTAACAAACTATACCACAAACAAAATATATTGAATAATTAGCTAGTTCGATTTTTTATTTCCATCTTAACAAAAGGTGTGACTAACTGTCTTGATGGTCGAGAGTTTGTGACCGTTGGAATAGAGCAGAGCAATCCTCCGGGAACTTTTTATACCCGCCAAACTACTTCAAGCTGACATCACTTCATGTTGACGCTGGTAGACGGTTTGAAGTAGCTCGAGCACAGTGGTGGTCCCAGCTGTGGATACTAGTTGAAACTCAAAGTTGAACAGGCTGTAACGGGCTCTCAAAACATTTCAAATTAATAAGAAATTCTGTTTGATGGTGCAATGGTGCAACAAAAGCTTGAGAGAAAAAAAAACAGTAGCTAAAAGTTTCTAAGTAAAATATTACATTTAAGACTGCATAGAAGTTTCACTTCCAATCGAATTTGTTATGTTAATGAGGAACACAGTTAGTGAAAGCAGCAGTGAGGTCACTGGTCACCTGGTCTATGAAAATACAGACAAATCTTTCTTTCCCTCTGCTAGCTTGTTCCTACACGCTTCTTAAGCACATACATTATTTATTTAATTCATATCTTCAATGTTTTTAAGAAGTGTGTACATATATTTAATGTTTATGTGTAGATAGATGTCTTACCTGTTTTTGTTTAGTTTTTTCCTCTCCAGTGAACTATCTGAAGCAAATGGATTGGGATCCACTGTCAAGAGGCAAGTTACAAAGCTTCCAGTAGCAAACTGCAGCCCTGCGGTTTTCTACATTAAGCTCTTTGGCTTTCTTTCAAAGCACCTTGGGACACATTTGTCTCAAAGACTTTTTGACACAGGTGACCCGTCTGGACGCAAGACAGACCTGCTTATGAATAGATGGAGCCAATAGATCTTACTATAACTATTATTTATTATTTAGCTGACACAGCTACTATAAAGCCAGGACTTGCTTGAAAAGGAAAGCTATTTGTTTACCACACAGAAGGGGATATGCTATCTTACTTTTATTGCATGAGACAGATTTTTTATTTCTTTTTCTGAAGCATGACTTCTATTCTGCTTTTCATGTTTTAGGCTAGTTGTTAACTTTTATTTACTATTATTTGTACCATAGTATACAGTGTTGCTGTAATGAAGCTTTTTAAATAATTCCTCAGTATAAATTGTTTGTTGTTAATGTTATAATATGTGCATGTGTGCACTGACAAACCCATCAGCCCACAGGAATTGTAATAAACTTAAAAACCTAGTCCATTTCTTCACAATCAACTTCAGTTTTGTTGTTGTCATTGTCTTATATATATATTCTTTTATAATTTATATAGGTGCAGGGTTATACTTAAAGACTTTTAAATATTTATCTCACCTTGACCACAACTACTCAGTGCCCAAATGTACGAAGTCTCGCCAGTATAAAGCCACGTTTAAACTGTACGTCCTTATACAGTGTTGCTATGTACTGATGTTATTAAGTTCCCAGTATGAAACACGTTTATGCTCAACAGTGACATCATCTAAACATGGGTTGAAGTTAGAACTATAATCAAACGTTGTTTCGACGTCGAAATAACAACCGCAAAATAAACTGAATCGAAGTCGTGTTTTCGCTGTGCCACGGCGTTGATAGAACGACTACTCGCATCTTCGATTCAACATTAAATTTACGTCGTCTGACGGAACCCGAAAATCGACGTCGATTCAACGTTCTTCTGCTATCTGGGTAGCATATATGATTTACCGTGTTTTTATGTTTACAAGAATAGTAGGACAACATGTTGTGTTGAGACAACTCACAATAGGGAAACGAACACAAAATGCAATCATAATGTTCTTGAAAACGGGAGTCTTCTGCCGGGACCCATTTAAATTTGTTACACACACACACAAAAAAAATACAATGATGATAGCAACAGGAGACTTGACAGGTATGGAATGTGTACTGAATTATAATTTCGGAGACAATTACCTTCAAAAAGAGCCGTATATCAGGCGTCTGTTCTGTTGCGGTTGCAGTTTTTTATTTTATTTTATTTTTTTAGATTTCAGTACCGTGTGACTCCAACAATTGAAAGCCATGTACTAGTAGCCTTTTCTGTGGGTTACTTTATTGATAATAATGTTTTTAAGTGAAATTTGAGATATTTATTCACTTGGTAAATGGTACCCTGATCTCTTATATTTTACATCCTTTATATTTTAGTTCAATACAAGTCATATTGTTTTAACGGTTGCCGATCCCACATCGATCATAGCGCCAATGCATCGATCATATATCGAGGACTGTGAGTCGTCTTAAAATCCGAAGCATGGCTTCAGCTTCAGAAACAGAAGGCTCCACGTCTATTTTATCGTTGTGAGGCGCAGGATAATAACACATGTGATTCGTCTGTCACTCTGTGACAACTTTTCCCCCCTGGAATACTGTATTATAAGCAGCGTTTGTCAGACTGTTATGGCAATGGACACCTACTGTTTGAACCGAACCCGCTGTGAAGGTAATGAGTTTAAAAAAATTCATTTTATATATATTTATATTTATATATTTATCTAGCATTTATATTTATCTGTGTAACAACTTTAAGGAAAGTGAAAAACCAGTGTCTGTGAGCACATACTTTTCTAAGAAATGGCGCAGTGTCTCAAAGACGGCAAATAACATAGCAACTGAAATGCAGAAAGACGCTATCACATCTGATAGCCATTGCTATCTATACCATTCATTTTACAGTTATGAGGGTTAATGCAAATGTAACAGATGTGCTTTATTTTTAAAGTTTTGACAGATTTTTTTTTAAACAGAGATCATAGTGAACTGCTGCATAAAACTGTCAAAAGAGTCGACCATCACTGGTGTTGGAAAACAAAAAAGAAGACTTTATGCATAGTTTACCTCCCTGCTCTGGCCAGACCGTTTTCGTTTTTGCCGTGAGCCTGATTAGAGAGACACTGAGCACATATGAGAAAGCGTTTGTTAGTGCATAGGTATATGTCAGGTTATGTGAGAATGCCTCAGTCCCAATGCAATTGTGCAGCCACCGTGTATTTACTGTGTGATTTTTAACTAAAGCATTTCGGACAGGTCATTTGGGACTGGTTACACTGTGACAAGCAATGCAATTTTTAAAAAAATTTTTTATCACAGTCCGATTAAGGGTTGAGTTCAGACAGAGAGGTGGCGAAGTGCGTTTCACCGCCCACGTGGAGAGTGAGCATGACCACAGCCTTTGGTAAATGGAACAGAAGGTTGGGCCAGCGAGCGTTTATTAAAGCCCATGAAAAGGACTAGACCGGGAAGAAAGACAGCGCTGAGGTCCGGACCCTGGGTTGGAGACGGGAAGGGCATGTGCAATCTGACCCCGGGGTGCAGAGGCAGAAGTCTGGGATGTGGCAGTGTGTCAGAGCAACAGAGACCCATGCTGGTCAGAACAAAACGGCCCTGCCTCTGTCAAGAAAAACTAGTAATGGAGATTGGAAAAAATCTCTCTCTATATATATATGTATATATATATACAGATAGATAGATAGATAGATAGCCAAACATTTCGATATGTTACACATATCTTTCCC
>JAOVYW010059725.1:3892-14792 GCA_025775045.1 Hiodon tergisus | reverse complement strand
ATCATAGGTTGATATTTAAAATACAAAACACAAGCTAACAGGCTTAGCGACCTCCACAGAAATGTACGCAGGTAAAACGAACCACGCAGATAAGCAGATAAGCATCAGACCCAGCTCCTTTGTGGTTAATCTGGTGTCTGCGGCGTCGTCCTCCACCACAAAACGGAACGGGCCCCTCTTAGTGGTGCCCGGCCTGATAACTGGGGCGGCGTGTAGCGTGACCCTGCCCCGCACGCTTTATCTCCCCTGGCTGCTGTCGGGCTGCGGACGCGGACCCGATGTGAGGAATACCGGCCTGCCTGATGCTTGCCATATGCGTTTTATTAAGTCTTCTTTCAAAATTATTTTGCTATGCACACAAGCCTTTCATTCTAAAGAAAAATATTTATGTGTTGCTTTGATTTAGGGTTTTATCTGTAAAATTGCAGTTACAAGCAGCTGTGCACGGGGAATTCCTTTAGGAGATATAAATCGCAGAAGTGGGTCCCGCAGCAGTCAGGAGACATTAGAGGTTAACAAGTTAATAGTAAAAGTAAAGAACAAAATGAAATTTAATAAAACCACATATGAAAACCCTTTTGTTCTGGCAAAATAAAAGAGCTCGGAAACTGGGACTGAACATAAACCCCACGAAGTACACCAGAACTTTGTGAAAATAAAAAATAAAAGAGATAAAGAAATTCCGACAGTAATGAATTCACTACTGAATAATAAACATTTGCCAAACTACAGATAAGTAATGAGTAGCCAGATAACGTATCCCTCTCTGACACAAAAAATATTATTCTTTAAGATCAAATCAACGGTCTTAAGTAGATCTTAAGTATCCCTTTGAACAGAAAGCTTGTAAAATTAATGTGTGATTGACTGCCAGGATACCACACACTGCTATCGGTTTTGAATATCTATAGGCCTTAAATTCCTGACAGCTCAGTTTTGACAGTCAGTCGATTCTTTGTTCATTTTAAAATCAAAGATCCTCTGTAACTGGAACCCTTGGACCAGCGAAAGTGCTCGGTACCACAGAACGTCCCAAGATATCGACCCTGGAAAAGACTTTAAACTCTGCTCAGTGCCGCCTGGTCACACCTAACCGCACGACCATGCAGTCGCGCCGTGGTCACTCCTAACCGCACGACCATGCAGTCGCGCCGTGGTCACACCCAACTGCACGACCATGCAGTCGCGCCAAGCAGTTGTCCTTCTTCTCAGTTTGTAACTTCTCCAGAGCAAAGAAAGCCGTAAATACGGAGCGGCTATGGCTTATGAGCGTTGGCACCGATGTCCGACATTTTTCATCTCCTCTTCTGCCATCGTCTCATGGGTTCCGACGGTTTTGCAGGTCCATTCACGGGTGAGATGTGTGACACAGCAGGCCGCAGGAGAGAGGATTCCTCCCCCCCATCCTGTTGCCAGTTTAATGGGCCTGCCTGGAGCATGTGAATTTTCCCGTCCCTCACACTTTTTAAGATGTCCAAATACCCATATCTTCACACGGATCCAGTCATTCAACTACACTCGGCTCCAAAGAGTCCGTGTGCGTACATGTACACACACTCACAAATGAATTTAAACAGTGAACAAGCACACACTGCTGTTTTACCTATCTCTAAACCTACCTATCGATAAACTATCTGAACATTTTCACCAACTCTTTGTGCTTTGCACAGCACGTGTAACCTCTGCCTGCTACCCGACTCTGACGTGGGTCACTTTGATTATGTCAGAAGGATCACATGGTCTGGCCATTTCTAGCAGCCAGTACGAGATGACTGAGATTTCTACAGGCGCCACATGGACGCTTTAGCCACTGTGGGCAGTGATCACGGAAAAAAGGACAATTTTGGGTCTTTATTATACCACTGAGTGCGACGCAAAGATAGGTTTACATGAGCCTTCAATAAATCAAAAAACTGAGCTACAATACTAGCAGGCAAAAAAACAAAAAAACCTCTTCTGTTCCAACAGAAATCCATTAATATAGGACGCAACCCAGAAAATCCGCATCATGGTAAAGGACATGGCACCTTTCAGCTTGCAGATTTCAGACAGGCTGCTGTTGTGTTCAGCGTTTTCCCTGGTGCTTTGCAGGGCACGGCGAGCCCTCGTGCTTGACATTCCAGCTGCAGTGCCAAGAGATTGTTTTTTATGATGAGAAAGGCGGTACGGATTACTCACATCGTCATATCTGCTGTAGTGAGCATTTAAAAAAAAAAAAAACTACGGCCCCCGATTCCGTGAGCCTCTTAATTGGAAAACGAGCAACAGTGTTTATGTCTGTTTGAATAACTGCAATTGGTTCTCTCGGTTTGTTTGATTTGCAGGCGTTCGTTTTCAACTGCTGGCCATTTTTCTTTTTTTTGCCTATAGCTTGTGACCGAAAATAAACTGTTAAACAATTAACGTTGGTAACGCTAGTTGCCTATGTTAAATTTTAGCCACTTGCTAATTTAAAAAAAAAGGTACATTTGGATTTAAAAATGTGACTAATCAAGCTAGCTAGTTAATTAACGTCAGATATACCGTGTTTTGCAGCTAGTTTAGTAGCTAAATAAAATGTGTGCGCAGGAAGGCCACTTTCATTAAACAAGTTTTTTTTTTTGCAACGAATGAAGATACAAGTTAAGGTAGAAAGCGATATAAACATTATGTATTGTCGAACCCATATTTTTTCCCGTTATGCACACTGCACCCACGCCATTCATATGAAAACTTTTAGGATAAACACTGCTGTCGTACAATTAAATTTTTGAATGCATTGTAAATCACACCAGAGACGCGTGGACAAACTATAAACTCACAAGAGCGTAAAAACACTGGTATCTCCACGAAGGATTGTGTTCTGACACTGTTTCACCAATCTGATATCACCTGGGAAGGGTTGTTATTAACAAGGTTAAATCTGCTGCATTAAAATCCAGATTGAGAACGGCTGAGAAATAAAAAGGAACAGAATACTGTAGTAGAAATTAAAGTCTTGACAATCTATCAAAACAAGGAGTATAGTTTATCAAATACAGAGAGGTTTACAGAACAAAGTCTACAGAGAAGTATGGAACCGTCAGATAAGCTGGGTCAGGGTCACTTTTGCTCTGCAACATCATTATCTCTCTGTAGCCCGTTTAAAAACAATTGGTGCACGACAGGCTGACATAGGCCTGACTGTAAACAGAGAGCGGGAGTAGGCCTACTTGACAAATATTTTTCATACCTGGACACCAGAAGAGATTAGGAAGATGGCTAGGCTTATCGTCCACTTGAGCAGTTCGAATTTCCTCTTGGCCATGTTATCCTGAAGCTGATGCTTTAAGCGTTTTACTTAGTTTCAGCCTGTGCAAGAGAATGATTGTTACAGCATTAACAAACCAAAGAACATTCCACTAGAACTTCTGTTATTTAGGAGAACTGTAAGAACATGTAAGTTTCTGGAATAGATGCAAATAAAACACAAAAAAGTTATTGCTGGCCTGTGAATCTGTCTTGGAAAGCCATGACTGAACTAAGAGATTATTTTCTATTATTAATAAAACATGTAGTTTTAATTTTAAAGAAATGTTTTATCTTGTAAAGTAAACGGCCAAACAAATCCCTTTTATAGTATAATCTGATTTGCCATGTATCTGTATTTTTTGTTTGCAACCATTTTCAGTTTTGTGAAAGTTAAAGCTACAAGTTCTCTATTTGGCCAAAATCCTTCTTCAGGAGGAATTAAGGTGCATTTTCAGAAAACAAAAAAAAACAAAAAGTACAGCTTACATACAAGGGAAATACAGAAAATTGTGTTATAATTTACAGTAAGTGTTATACTGTATAATTGTTAAAAAACAGTTCATATCATCTGTTAGTTAAAATATAGTGCAACAGCCAAAAATGTGTTTTGGCTACCTCTTAACGAAGAACCAAAATTAAGGGTAGATTCTGTCCCTTTCCCTTAATATTATATACACATAAAGTTAAGACAAAGGGACAAAATCTACCCTTAATTTTATATATAATTTATATAGATAGATTGATAGATAACAGCAGACTCACATAGGTAGCACAGGTCAGGTGGATGGAGATAATTTGAGCAAAACCGCCCTGTCAGGGAAAACAAGCAGGATAAATGAACAGATTTTAGCAAGACAAAGCGTTAGTATTTCATTAAAAATAGTATTCAGTCTATAAACCGCCTGAACCATCTAGCTATCAATCATTATTTACTGCAAGACTGCTTGTATGTATTAGACGACTGGAAGTTAAACGTTATAATAACCTAGATAATATGAGGTGTCTAACACTATAGCGACTAACGTCGTTTTCAACAATGCGTTTCTCAACAATGTTGGTTCTCGTAAAAACACTTAACACGACGCAACATTCCCATGGTGCCGTCTTTCGTCAACTTTATTCGATGACCTTCTGGTGGTATTTTGGAAAATTCACGAATATGTAACAATTATTCAATTGTATTGCTGACAGGAATCAGAAACCCCATTATATACGAAAGATTTTCTAGTTTACCATCACTCTTGAAAAAGCAGTGGAAAAGGGTAAGCGTTACTTCGTCTTGCCTTCAAGGCACTCCCAGTCTATACCAAACTGTAAGTATCACCAACGGAACCAACGCAGCTAAGCCTTCGAGGGCACGCAGCACCACGCGTTTTGCGTCCGACTGAAAACATCAGACCACAGCCCAAGTATATCTGCCAAAATGTTAACATTACTCATTCAAAGGTTGAAGGGGTCCATACATTACATAGCCTACATATTCCGGATTATACCCAGGTGACATATAAAATGTCCCTCAGGCTATTCACCTGTTTTAAATATCTATTTTAAACGACTGCTAATGTAAATGGAAGAGCTAAATCCGCATCGACTTTAAAACTCCAGCAAATGTGTAGTGTTATAGAGCCGGTCAGAGAGCTGACACGCGCCGCGTGTTAGCAATTGTACACATCAAACCGGAATTCACTTTACAATATTTCGCAATAAAACATAAAGTTGACATAGAAGCTGTGACGGCGAGCCGATAAGTTTACATAAATTGTGAGATGGGAAGTTTGAAAACAAAGTCTACGAACCAATATGGGGGAAATCATTCTTACCTTAGGTTAAGAGTATTATTTCACGTAGAGGTCCACATTCATCTCCAATCCTCAGATGAAAATTCGACTTTAACCAGCATTGGATTGCTTTGGTATATAATCCATAAAGGCTGCGCTGGTATTTGGAAATTAACTGTTCTTACTATTCTACAACCTAATTTGCCGAAGCGTCAGGAATTCTTCGGCGTATCTCATATCTTGCTGTGGCGCGACTTGAGTCTGAATTAAAATTAAATAAGCGATAGCCAATGTGGTCTTCGTATTGCGTAGCTCCGCCAGGCGGCCACAGCGGCTTGAATGTGGTATTAGGTGTAAATTTTCCGTCAGGGAAAACTGCGTCGGTTATACTTTAAAAAGTTTCGAAATGTTTTCATTGTTAATATTGTCATGAAGTCATCATTAATATTTTTAATTTCAGAAGATCTTTGTTCCTTTCTGGTTTTGCTGTTTTTGCTTTTATTTTTCTGCCATCGCAAAAGTGCTTAGGATGTAGGAAACAGTGAAATGTGCTAAAAAGTTTAATGGTAGCATTAAACTTGGTAGGGAAGTATTTTACACGGGTCTGGTCCCACACTATTTCTGAAATTGTAACCTTCTGGTAGTCAAGCACCCTAATCGTTTGCGAACAAATTGCGAACAGGCTATTTTAACTTTGTTAAAAGTTAAAATTGTTGTTTTAGCAAATGTGTTGTTTTATCATTCATTCTTTAATAATTAAGATAGCTTCATATGACTGGGTGCCGTTACTAAAGCTTTGGGGTGATTTAAGACGTTTAGGGTTAGGGTTAACCAACATATAAACAACATATCTCACATAAATATTATGAAAAATTGCACATCAGAATACTCACCTGAATGCATTAGGAATAACGCCAAGTGCTAGCGAACTGCATTCGTCGTTTTCCTATTTCTTGGGAACTTAAGATCAAAGTCGTGTCTATTAGAACATGTCAAAAGGGCACCCTGTTTAGCTTTATTATCGGGTGAGGAGTGAATCCTGGCAATGACAATGGAGCTGCGCCGCGGATTTTAATTAACTGCGACCAGTACCAATGGCAAGTCTTCAGTTCCCGTAGTTTATTACTGTCTCTCCCTCACGAGGGGGGCGGGGTTAATTTTTAGAAATTCTAAAGATTTTTTACAGTTGCTTTCTTTTATTTTCATCATGTGCTGCTGAGAATATTTTTCATATGAATCAAATTAACCTTATAATTAAAACAACAAAAGAAAAAAAAAAGGGAACAGATGAATCCAATGTTTGAGATATACGATCAATGAGAAATGCCTTTGACACCAATCAGGCAGAACTCATACCAGAACACTTATTAAATAAAATCCATATTTAAATATACGCTTTCTTTAAATATGCAGTCATGACGGAACGCAAAGCAGTCGATTATTGCAGCATTCGTCACAAATATATGGGGATATAGTGCCCTCTGGTGTTAAATCCTTAAAATGCACGTAAATTACTTTACGCCAGAAAAATTAATTAGTACTCTCTAAAACATTGTAATCAGAAAATTATTTTCTCTGGCAAGACTTATCTGTCTTTTACACGCACTTAACGAAGCATTATTTTAAAAGTGTTTAATTAGAAGAAATATTTGTATTAGTATTGCTACATAAACGAGGAACTATGACGTCAATAAAACCTCTTATTTCATTTCTTAACTATCTAGAAGCACCGCCTATCAAGCATCTGTTAGAGTGAAATACATTCATATTGCAGAACAAGTATTGTTTTTAGTATTGGTTAACTGATATCCATTGGCACGGCCTCATAAGTTGATATGGCTCTTCTAAAGTCGCGAGCTTGATATAAATAAAACACGGTTGACAATACCAAAATGGACTAGGGCCATATTTATTTACATAAACGTTACTGCGATCCACTAACCTAGAAAATAATAATAATAATAATAATAAAATCAATCCGTAATCAACTAGCCTACATTCGCTAATTTATTACAATATGAAGCCATGAGGTGTTTAACCATTCCACTATTTTATTGAGCCACAAAAAAAATTTGAGAGTCTAATACAAAATACGTTCAAAATAAATTAAGTAAACACGAATAATTTCATTACGCCTGTAGATACCACTGCGGGATCCTGCATACTTCAAATTTGAAGTCTCCCACTCATAGTTACAGTAAACCATCTAACCACAAGTTTCTTCTCAACATCCCGACCGGTATCAGCTGTGTAATTTAAAATGTCCCCTTAAATTCAATTTTGGACGAAGCGCATGGTGTTTGACCTTGTGATATTCTGACATCACCGCTCGCTCTAATTTTACTCAGTCACTTCTAAACAGCTGATAGCGCTCGAACTGAGCGGCGCAGTTTTGTAGCTAGCTGTCGACCGGTGTTTTATGAGGATTAAATAATTTGTTCCACTAGGCCTATTATGACTTTCAGCATTCTGTCGGGGTCTGTCGATTTATTTTCAATAATTATTAAACAAGCGTCACCGTTGCTGTCACACTTTATTGTGGAATTTTGATTATTGGCTACTTTGGCTAGCAATATAGCTTTGTTTGCTAGATTTATACGTGGTCGGAAGAGAATTCTGGATAGTTAGCATTTTTACGTAATTCTCCCCTCATATAACTAGATATATCAACAGACGCAGCATTAAAAAGTCGCTATTGGCAATCAATGGCCTCGGCAACTTCCACCCCGGCAACCTCAACCGGCCGCACATCCCGCACAACGAGGCGGAGCGCTGCTGGGCAGTCTCCGGCGGGCTTGAGCCCCACTCGCCTCACTCGCGTTCAGGAAAAAGACGAACTCCGTCAGCTCAACGATCGTCTCGCCAATTACATAGAGCGTGTCCGACAGCTTGAGAATGACAAATCGTCCATGCAGCTCTTACTGGAGGAAAAAGAGTCGACGACGAGTCGCGAAGTTGGGAAAATGCGCCTTCTGTATGAGAACGAGCTCACCGACGCTAGGAAGGTGCTCGATACTACCGCGAATGAGAGAGCCAGGCTTCAAATAGAACTAAGCCAGCTAATCGAGGATCATCGGCAGTTGCAGACAAGGTAGCTTGTTCGGAAATCCCGTGGTTGCCTCGTCGTGCGAGGGCCAGCGAGTAACACGCGCCCTCGGTTCAGAGTTGATATCGCTGATGGAAAGTGTACATTTGACAGAAAGCGTTCACTGTGACAGAAAGGCCAGAGAAATGCATTCTGCAGGCCCCGATTGATGGAAAAACTAGAAGACTATTCCCAACGACTGTGGTACTTTGAAAGGGTTTTAATCCCATTAAACACATTACACAAAATGTGTAAAATAAAAATTTAGTGACTTTCCCTATAAAATATTCCTCTCTATAATAGTGGGGCAGTCATCTTTAGCAGTCACCCTTGAATCTTGTAAAAGTGATCTGTCCAAATAACCAAATGTCCTTCTGATATTACTGGTGGCAAAATTGTCATCACATCTTTTAAACTGAGCATAAATAAGACCGGTTGGGGGGAATTGGGTTTTTCGTAGATTTTCCCTCAGTCTTGCTGTTTGTTTTTTTATTTTGTCTTGCATTAGGAATAGTAAAAAGGAATCTGAGCTAAGCACCGCTGTGGGGCGATGGAGAAACTTGGAAGCAGCGCTCAACTCTAAGGAGGCCGAGTTTGCAAACCTGCTGGCCGTGAACCGGAGACTGGAGAACGACGTCTTGGACCTCAAGGGGCAGGTTTCCAACGTAGGTCTTACTATCGTTGCCGTTGGTATGTGAACGTGATCTTAGTTTCACAAAAACTAACTGCTCTGTGGAGTAATTGCAGTGAATCAAAGGACACAAAAAAAGGTAATCATTTTAAGTGTTTACTTGTCTGTTGAAGGCCCAGTTTTGAGGGAAAAATATTTGGGCTACCTCTTGTGTCTGGATAATGTATGATAAAAAGAGGATGCCCTCATAAAAAAAGTCTTGATCAGGACACGCCTATAATAGTTTCTTTAACATGTTCAGGCTTCTGTTGTAACCTCTAGGCGTTTTAAAAAATGTAAATAAAACTTCTCTTCCTTTCAGCTGGAGTCAGCTTTGCAGGATGCTAAAACTCAGCTCCACACGGAGATGCTGCGCAGGGTGGATGTGGAGAACCAGGTCCAAACGCTACGAGAGCAAATGGACTTTCAGAAGCACCTCAGTGAGGAAGTACGAGTAGTGAATCAGTACTTCTGTAGTTTACCTTCCAAACAGGTCCTGATTAAATGGAAATGAAACCGCGTACTCTCTGTAGTGCTGGAACCTCTTGTTTCCAACGAAGGCGTGACCCCCTGCCTGTGCTGCTCCTCTGTGATTGGCTGCAGGAGGTGAAGGAGGTTCGAAGCCGCCTTGAGACCAGGCTGGTGGAGGTGGACTCGGGCCGGCAGCGGGAGTTTGAGAGCAAGCTGACCGAAGCCATGCAGCAGCTCAGACAGGAGCACGAGGTCCAGATCCACCAATACAAGGAGGAGCTGGAAAGAAACTTCTGCGCCAAGGTATCGATCTCCCATCATGCTTTGTGGTTTTCATATTTCAGATTTGATTCAAGACTGGATACGGTTTGGAAGGAGAGGTGGAAAATGTTCAAAATATGAAAACTTTATTTTAAAAAAAGTTTAAATGTAACGGCGCCAATAACTTGTAATAACCAGTGCCACCTGGCTCGTTCTGTTGAATCCTTGAGAGCGCGTCTTTGGAATGCCAGTATCACTGTTGTCTATTGTATGTTCCTCTAAAGCAGTTATGGTTAAGGCAGCCAGAGTGCAGGTGTGGGGATTGGCTAGATCAGATGTCCACAGCAAGTCAGGAAGAGTTTCTCCTGCATGGTGACTCTCTCAAGGACCCATGTATGAGCACTACTCTGTCAATGGTATATTTCAGAAGAGAAACGTCTTAAACGGTAGCCTTTTAGTGAGTGTTAGTGCAGTGTTACATATTGTACTTTTATCTGATTGTTCAACAGAAATGGTTGTGTGCGTTGTAATGTTGGTTTGTGTGTTGTGTGTGTTGTAATGTCGGTTGTGTGTGTTATGCGTGTCGGTTGTGTGTAATGTCGGTTGTGTGTGTTATGCGTGTCGGTTGTGTGTAATGTCGGTTGTGTGTGTTATGCGTGTCGATTGTGTGTGTGTTTTGTGTTGTAATGTTGGTTGTGTGTGTTGTAGTGTCGGTTGTGTGTTGTGTTTTGTGTTGTAATGTTGGTTGTGTGTGTTGTAGTGTCGGTTGTGTGTTATGCGTGTCGGTTGTGTGTGTTGTTGTGTGTTGTAGTGTCGGTTGTGTGTGTTGTAGTGTCGGTTGTGTGTGTTGTTGTGTGTGTTATGCGTGTCGGTTGTGTGTTATGGGTGTAGGTTGTGTGTTGTGTGTGTGTTTTGTGTTGTAATGTTGGTTGTAGTGTCGGTTGTGTGTTGTGTGTGTTGTGTTTTGTGTTGTAATATTGGTTGTGTGTGATGTAGTGTCGGTTGTGTGTGTTGTAATGTCGGTTGTATCTGTTGTGTGTGTGTTTTGTGTTGTAGTGTCGGTTGTGTGTGTTGTAATGTCGGTTGTATGTGTTGTGTGTGTGTTTTGTGTTGTAATGTTGGTTGTGTGTTGTAGTGTCGGTTGTGTGTGTTGTAATGTCGGTTGTGTGTTGGTTGTGTGTTTTGTGTTGTAATGTTGGTTGTGTGTTGTAGTGTCGGTTGTGTGTGTTGTAATGTCGGTTGTGTGTTGTAATGTCGGTTGTGTGTTGTAGTGTCGGTTGTGTGTTGTAATGTTGGTTGTATGTGTTGTGTGTGTGTTTTGTGTTGTAATGTTGGTTGTGTGTTGTATGTGTTGTGTGTGTGTGT
>JAOVYW010059714.1:0-22531 GCA_025775045.1 Hiodon tergisus | reverse complement strand
TCCACCCAGCACTGCAACACCACTGTACTCTCTATACCTCCACCCAGCACTGCAACACCACTGTACTCTCTATACCTACACCCAGCACTGCAACACCACTGTATGCTATATACCTACACCCAGCACTGCTACACCACTGTACTCTCTATACCTCCACCCAGCACTGCAACACCACTGTATGCTATATACCTCCACCCAGCACTGCAACACCACTGTACTCTATATACCTCCACCCAGCACTGCAACACCACTGTACTCTATACCTCCACCCAGCACTGCAACACCACTGTACTCTATACCTCCACCCAGCACTGCTACACCACTGTACTCCCTATACCTCCACCCAGCACTGCAACACCACTGTACTCTCTATACCTCCACCCAGCACTGCAACACCACTGTATGCTATATACCTACACCCAGCACTGCAACACCACTGTACCCCTATACCTCCACCCAGCACTGCTACACCACTGTACTCTATACCTCCACCCAGCACTGCAACACCACTGTACTCTCTATACCTCCACCCAGCACTGCGACACCACTGTACTCTCTATACCTCCACCCAGCACTGCGACACCACTGTACGCTATATACCTCCACCCAGCACTGCGACACCACTGTACTCTCTATACCTCCACACAGCGCTGCTACACCACTGTACTCCCTATACCTCCACCCAGCACTGCAACACCACTGTACTCTCTATACCTCCACCCAGCACTGCAACACCACTGTACTCTCTATACCTCCACCCAGCACTGCTACACCACTGTACACTCTTCCTCCACACAGCGCTGCTACACCACTGGGGACACCACCTCCACACAGCACTACATAGAAGCAAATTTTTTTGCATCCTTTTTTCCAAATGTTTTAAAACTGTTTTTGATGTCTTCCTGCGTGGGAGCTGGGGGTACTGTAGTCTAGCGTCTTTAACCCAGCATCTCGTTGTGTCCTTTTCAATATGGCAGGAGCTTTCATTGGATGTTGCTCTAGCGCAGTCCATGCCTGATGTCTCCAGTTCCTCCCTCTCCAACCTCAGGCGTGCCAAGTCCCTGGACCGCAGGGTCACAGAATCCTCAATGACGGTGAGGCCCGCATGAGAGATGAGCTCGAGCAGGATGGGGGTCGAATGAATGTCAATGCGGCTGCTCACAGCCCAATGTTGAATTACATGAGCTATTGGAGTGACTGGGGTTTCTGTTCAGGTCTGTCTTCTGAGTGGCGAGGTTCCATTATTTTATCCACACATCATATTGGTAGCCATGATCTGTATCCGTTTGCTGTATAGTTCCCCCTTTAATTTACTATGGACATCTGTTGATTGAAAGTAGTTCTGCTTCTTCTGCCTATTCAGCCCGACTTGTTGAACTTCAAGAAGGGTTGGTTGACTAAGCTGGTTGACGGTGGAGTGGTAAGTTGCCCTCGTGAGAACTACTTTAAAGATTAGAGTACTTCTTTTTCAAGCCAACCAAGTCTGGTATTTCCTCCTCTCCCAGTGGAAAAAGCACTGGTTTGTCCTTAAAGACCAAAGCCTGGGGTACTACAGGGATTCTGTTGCAGAAGAGGTGGGTTTCAAAGCGTCATAATCTTTACCAGTCTTGTTTCCCATTACTTAAGTCCATTACGTGCAAGTCGACAAGCTTTGATACAGTGTGTGTTTGTTTTTAGGCTGCTAATTTGGATGGTGAGATTGACCTGTCCACTTGTTATGATGTCACAGAATTCCAGGTGCCAAGGAATTATGGGTTCCAAATCCACGTGAGATCCATTAATTTGACGGAAAGCAGTTCTGTATCAGTATCATGATAAACAAGCTTCATGTTGTTTAGTGGAGGTTCGGTTTTCTGCAGGTGTTGTTTCTGCCTTTCGTTGAGTTTGGTGACACAGAATAAATTATAGATGTTTTTATAGATATGACATTATAATCCTGCTCTTATTCTTCCAACTCAGCCTCTGATAATAATCTGATGATTGTGCTAGACCTGAAGCCATCCGATGTTAATTGGGTGTGATCCACTTGCGTAGAAAACAAAATGTTGGGTTTATTGAGGCTTTCCAAATTGATTTCACGATACGCTCACAAAGCTGCCTTCCGCTCTCAGACAAACGAAGGTGTGTTCACCCTCTGCGCCATGACCTCAGGAATTCGCCGCAACTGGATTCAAGCTATCATGAAGAACGTGCGGCCCACCATTGCCCCTGATGTCACCCGGTAAGGGAGCGTGGATGCTGATGAATAGAAAATAGGCGTTTGAATCCGTTTCAGTCATTCTTACTCCGGCCACGTAATGTTCTCTCCACCTTTTTCCTGATGCCTCTGGCTTTCCGTGCCGTCTCCAGGAAAAACATCTCTTTGAAAATGTCGGTTCTGAAAACCAGGTTGGAAAGCTTGCTTTTCTGCTTGTCTCACTCTGCCTCTGTGTCCCCCTCCTCATTACTCCTGAGTGTTATTCCCGAATCAACTGATCGAGATCCAGGTCGAGGTCTCTGACAGGTTCCCCTGGGACGTCCTTCATGTTCCACCATGTGTCTCGTTATTTAATCCTCATCAGTTTGTATTGTGCACAGAATACATGTACAAAAACCAATGTGGTCGAGTTGCAGTGGGTTACATGGGGCAGTGCATGCTTGGCTAGAGGGAAGATTAAGCTCCGGTTGTCTCCCTGAGTGGGCTCAGTTTGGACACTGCAGTGGTGATTGGGCAGCTGGATATCGGCGCTGCTTAGCAGAAAATAACCATCATACCTTGTCATTTTTCCCCACTCAGGAGTGGTCTGAAAAAGAGCGCTCTATCTTTCTCGGTCTACCTTCCCAGTAGGTGGGAGAGAACCATGTATGATGTACGGACCTATATTACCCACTGCAGCTCACTGGGTTTTCCTGTGATGTAACGCCCCCTGGTTTTGTGCTCTGGATGCTTGTATTTGATTAGCAAAGGATGTATAGTCAACATGTATGTAGTTGTCAGTAGTAATTTTCTGAATGTTATGTGCGAATGGTTCCTGACAAGCGAAGTATGTTTTAAGGGCCATGGGATATGATTTTATGTCTATGGTCAAGCTCTGAGATGGGTGTGGCTGTTTGATTATCCCTTTCCAGCTCCCTCCCTGAGGAGAAGGCCGAAGTCAGGGCGGTGATGGGTTCTGGCGCTCAGCGGCCCGCTGAGTGTCCTGGTGCAGAAGTACAAACGCACACAGACGGCCCCAGTAACTCAGAGTTGCGCCGAAGTCGGATCAGGGACCGGCGACGGGAGGGGCGCTACAAAACTTTCGACTGGGCTGATTTCCGCCACAGGCAGTCCCCGGGGACCGGGGAGTCGGACAGGCAGCCTGAAAGGGGAGTGGAGGCAGGGGATGCCAGTTCCACCTCTTCTCCCTTTTCCTCCTCTGTGACTTCTCCGGCCTCCTCCGCCTCCTCCCCTCTCGTTGCTCCCTTCAGGGACCCAGCGCCAGGTGAGGAGCTGGATAAAGAGCGGAAATGGCAGCTGGAGGAGAGGAGGCAGAGCTTCCAGACTCCGCCTGCTGATGCGCCGTTCACAACACTGCTGCCCCACGAGGACAGGGACAAAGACAACAGAAAGGTATCCACCCTGGAGTTGTCCACGGTGAGCAGAGGTGGCCCAAACAAGCCCCCTGAAGTGCAGGTGGCCATCGAGCGTCGCTGGCATCAGGTGGAGACCACGCCCGTTTGTGAGGAGAGGCAGGTGCCCATCTCCAACTCGTCTCCCTCTGACCCTGCCGCTGAGAGTCCGCCCCCACAGCTGGTAGCCCTTCAGGGAAAAGAGGTGTGTTTGGAGTATACGGATCTGTCAGAGGTTTGGCATACAGTGTTGACATGCCCCTTTTGGCTGACTTCAGCACGCTGCAGGTTTCCTTGTTGTCATAGTGTCAGGGTTTTGCCTTGGTCCACAGATGCTTAATTTCAGCAGAGTTCTGGCTTAAGTAAATTGGCATAAGTAAGTTACAAGAAGAAAGATGAATCATCTGCCACACTAAATCAGTAACCTTCTCACTCAAAAGTGGAGTGCAGGCCACATGTTGTGAAAGTTACAGCTCAGAATGCATTCATCTTGAATGGCTCGTGTCATTGGGCAGCTGATGCAGACCCAGAAGGAGCTGACTAGACTGCAGGAACAGAACAGCATCCTCCAGGAGCAACTGCATGAGTCTCGGGGGCTGGAGCAGAGCGCCCGGGATGGCTATGTGCTGCAGGTATGAGCAGTAACGCTACAACTAGGCTGCTCTGAGGCCTCTCGGCGGCTTTAATGAAAACATTTGTGATTCAATTTAAAGATTTCTGAAAATACATGGTTTTGTGTTCACCTTTATGAATGAATTACCTGCAAAAGCTCTTGATGTGGTTGTATTGCATAATGCTTTTTAGCATCAATATATTTCTTGCCTATTATAATTCACGTAAAGATTACCTATAAACTTCTACATAAACCAAAGTAATCCAGTCATATTTTTGAATTAAGACGAAAGAGTAAATGGCTATGATACTCACTACTTATACTGAGGGATTAAGCAATGACATATCTGCATTGACAGGCTTTTCAGCTTGAATTTTGACTAACATTTCAACTGACTCTCACACCTTTGGGAAATTGCTTTCATTGGCAGGGGCAGAAAAGCTTTTAAGGGTTAAAAAACACAAAGCCAGCTTTGTGCAGTGCTTTTTCCTTCTCTTACCCATCTGCCCTCTCCTGCCCTGTTACCACACGTCGCCACGTTTTCCTATTGCTGGTAACAAAGCATGTTCTTTATCCCAATTAGCTCATAATTAAGGTCCTCACATATCCTATATATACGTGTGTGTGTGTGTGTTGATTTACAAACGCTGTATAAAACATTAATTTTATTATATTTTTTGGTTTGTTAATTCAATAGTTTTTTTTGTTTTTTATAAACACCTGTTAAAGGTGTTAGTATTTATTTATTTATTTGAAGGTGATGGCACAAATAACCACACCTTGCTGAAATAGTGGTAAATATTTTGAGATATTTTGTGTAAATATGTGGTGATAACCAGGAGGCACACTCAATCGTACTACATAGTTCTGCTATCTCTATCAAATTCGGTAATCTTTCAGAAAAAGCATTGTGGAAAGCTTAAAGGCTTATTCTGGGGAGAAAAAATACATTGCTTCCCCCCCAAAGGTTTATGACCATCCATAGATGTAGCTCTCAGTATCTTGTGGGGCAGAAAAGAATAGGAATAACCACATTTCTAATAAATTTCTTAGAGTGAATCGTCACCATCCTCATCACCAGCAGGCAGTGCAGGGGCCTGTCAGCATGTGCATAAGCCCAGCCAGGACTTGCAGTATGATTTTGAGGCACAGAGGTGCAAGCAGGACCCCAACAACCAGCAGATGCAGGCCTTGAAGAGGGACCACAACAAGGCTACGGAAGCCATCTGCCGGCATGAGGTAGAGATCACGGCCCTGCAGGATAAGCTGAATGGTGCAATGGCCGAGGTGCTGGTCAGAGAGCAGGCGTTAGCCAGGATGCGGAGTGAACTGAAATTGGAGCAGGAGCGCTTCCAGGAGAGCAGGGAAGAGTGGGAGCGCAATGAACAGACCTTGCGAGCCCAGCTCAAGGATAGCGAAGAACGACTGAAGGAATTTGAGGCCTACCTCTTAGAGAAGAGCCAGGCCCTCAGGGACCTTGAACAGCAGCAGGCCCTAAAGCGAGACCACGTGATGGAAACACAGAGGCTCCAGGACAAGCTATCCGAGGTCACGGGTCAACTGATCGCCACAGAAGAGGCTCAGACCCTTAGGGAGGAGCGCCTGAAGAAACATTTGGGCATCCTCCAGGAGAGCCAGGAGAAGGAGAGAGAGACTCTGGCGGGTTGTCTAGCTGAAGCAGAGGGGAAGATGCGAGAGCTGGAGCACAGGCTTCAGGAAGCAGAGGAGCAGGTGCAGACATTGCTGAAGGAAAAGCGACCCTCTGGGCTGGAGGGCAATGAGCTAGTGTGCCACCTGGAAGAGCAGCTGGCCAACAAGGTGGACACCATTGCGAAGTTGGAAGAGGAGAAGGGCCAGCTGATCTGCCGTTGCGAGGAGCTGCTCAATCAGATAGCAGATGCAGACAGCGAGGTCAGCAAGCTCCAGTCTCGACTGAAGACGCAAGAAACTCAGTACTACAATCTAGAGCATTCCTGCGAGAAGATTTCCGAGGAGTTCCAGGCGATCAGCAGGGTGCTGCAGGAGAAGGAAGAGGAGATACAGAAGGCCAAGGAGATGTATGAGAGACTTGTGGAGAAGAAAGAGCAGGATCTCAATGAGGCACTGGTAAAGATGGCAGCCTTGGGAAGCAGTTTGGAGGAGACTGAGCTCAGACTGCAGGTAAAGGAAGAGCTCATAAGCAAGAGCAGCCAGGTGGATGTGGAGATGCACAATGTAGATGTGGAACTGCAAATTAAGTTAGCTGATGCAGAGGATCACATCACTAGGTTGGAGCGACACCTCAGTGACTTGCAGCTATCGTATGCTGACCTTCAGATGCAGCATGGCAAGCTTCAGGAAGGCTGCATGACCCTTAAGCACACAAGCAAGCAAGCTGAGTCCTTATCAGGCTTGGACCCAACGCTGACCTTAGCTGACGCGAGGCCTAAAAACAGCAGTGATATTCGGAGACTGCTCAATAAACAACAAAGTATCTGTTTTTCTGAAGGACACCTCCAAAAATATGAGGGTGTTGAGAAGCAATGGACTAGCAGTAACTCCACTGAGATCAGCCAAGATGGCTGGCTCTCCTTAGAGATGGACGCCTCCAACCCCTTCTATGAGTGCATTGCATCTGATGGCAGCGACCCAGAGAAATTCCTTTCCGTCATCCACACTCTGGAAACCAAATTGTACGCTACAGAACAGAAGCTTAAAGAAATCACCCTGAGGCTGGGTGAGCAGCAAAGCCAAAAGCTCGAATCTGTGGTGGAAGTGGATGGCCAGTGGGCTGGGAATGAGATGCAGCTCCATTCACAGCTAAGTGAGAGCCTAGCTAAAGTGTACCAACTCACCGCTCGGCTCCAGGAGGAGACAGATTATAGGAGTGCTTTTGCTCAGGAAACAGACTGCCGCATTACTGCTGTCAACGCTCTGTACGAGAAGGCTCTAGCATGTGTTGAATCATGCAGGGAGAAGGTGCAGGCTATCCTAAAGAATCATAAACATGGCAGCACAGAAACTGAGCTCCACACATTGTCAGACGTAGAGACAGAGCTGCTTAATGCCACTGTCTATATTAGATTGGGAGGGAACTCTTTAGAAGACCAGCAGCGAGAATGTCAAGGGACCCTGAACCATGAACTGAGTGAGAACCATGTATGCTATGAGGATAGGGTAAAGTTAGTTGCCAAAACATTAGCCTTTGAGGCACTTGTTTTGAATAAGATGGCATACTCAATACAGAATCCAAATATAGACATTTTGCAGGGCCTCAGTGAGATACATCAGGAAGCTGAAAAAATTAGTGATGAGGGTCATGTAGCAATTTTGTATGCAGATTTGTTGGCAAGGAAGCTGATGCTGGAGAGCGAATTTTGGACAGAAATGGAGAAGCTTGAAAAACGCTATGATCTGAGAGAAGATGAGTGTCGGAACAATTCAGAAATGAGAGTGACTGAGGCTGGCGAGACAAAAGTCTGCAGCAAAGAAGAACAAGCTATTCAGAATCTCAAGCTTAATTACAAAGAGAAGATTCAAAAACTCCAAGGGGACTTGTTGCAAGCACAAACAAACCTACAATGTAGGGAATTCACACTGCGAGAAATTGTGAAAGGTTCTAAGGTTCATGAAATCAGTGAGGAATTGGGCTTCAGTCCAAAAAGGACCCTAGCAGACATCAGTCCACCAGAGCTTGCACCTTATATAGAGCAGATTGAGATGGAGGACGCCCGTGATATAGCAGAGGACATTGTGAGTAAGCACCTTCAAAGAGACTTGACACCATGCAGAATTGACTATGTAGATTCACCACATGTTGGGCGAGAGAGGCTAGGTACTGAGCTGATGAGGCAGGCAGAGGTCCTCCAGCGTCTCTCTCAGGATATTGGATTAGCATGTGAGCCACAGAGGAAGATTCTCCATCTCGGTCCGGTGGATGCCTGCCTTGCAAACCCTTGTGAGAATCCCTGCGGTGACATCACAGGCGGCTCTCTGTGCTTGCACGAAGAAATGATTCAAGCTCAGATTGCCCAGGTGGCATGCAGGTTGAAGGCAGATCGAGAGAGGGATCTGAAGCAGTGCAGGGAGGACTGTCGGAACATGGAAGTCCTGTGCCAGGAGCACGCCCGGAATGTGGCCGTTGTCCGGGGGCGATATGAGGCCTCCTTGCGGAAGGAACGTCGAAATTTTGCCCAGGTGGTGTCTAGCCTCAGAGAGGAGAACATAGCCCTGAGGGTAGAGGTATCACAGCACATAGCAGAGCTCTCCAGACAGCAGGGGCAGTTAACAGATGCTGCGGAGCTCCACCAGCAAATGGAGGAGCTAGAGGCCAGGCACAAGCTGGAATTGAGCCAGGCAGAGCAGAGGAGGGCTGAGACTGAGCTATCCCTGATGGAGAGAACCGCCGAGAGCCAGCGCAAACTGGAGATTGTCCTGTTGGACCTGGATAGGATGGAGGACAGGCATGAGGAGCAGGCCCTGAAGCTGGAGAAAGGCTTCCAGATGAAAATCCAGGAGCTGCAGCGCATCCATGAGGAGGAGATGGAGCGCCTGCATGGCCACTACACAGAGACCACCCGTGCCCTGCAGGAAACACTGGATGGTCTAAAGCCCCAGAACCCTAGGGACCCAGCCTTCATGGAGACATTGTCCTCCCACTTGCAACCTGCAGCAACCTACAGCAAGGTGGAGCTGGACTCCATGGTGGTGCTCAGGGAGCGAATCCAGGAGCTGGAGACACAGGTGAACACCAGGAAGGAAGAGATGGTGATGAAACCTTTGGAAGGAGACATCTCCACCCTGAAGGAGGAATATCAGCAGGACCTTGAGAACCTAAAGGTTTCCCTTTTTTTTGTCTCTTTCCATTTCTTAGACTTTGGATCTTAGGTTGCAGTGGTCAGTCAACTGCGTCAATTAATCATGATCTATTCCTCTTTATAAAAACTGTGACAGATTGTTGGTAGGGAACTTTGCACCAGATAATTATTTTTTTTGACAAACATGATAATTAATTAGAAAATCATGCTTAGAAAGCATTGGAAAATCATATATTAATCTGCTGTGATTGTCCTAATTACCACATGTATTAATACTCCGAAGAACATGTCAAAGTAATGAATGATGATGATGATTTGAACATTATAGGGACCACTGCAGCTTGAGATTCATGTATGTAGATTGCGTTTTGTGTAAATCCAATACATTATCTATGCTATAAAGTAGGAGAATGCTTTTCCAGTGTGGAGTTCAGCATTAGTTCAGTGTTTCACGCTATTAAATGACCCTGTGTTGCGTAGTAACTTCCAGTACAGCTTAGCAAAGTTTTTCAATCACTGTGACAGGATTAATATTAATTACAAACAGTAGATTTAGATTTTTAGATTTTGTAGTTTTTTTTGAACACTGACATTTATCAAACTAGTCTTGGTTTGGAGCATGATGTCATTGGAGAGGATCAAACAATAAGGACATTAGATTGTTTAATTCAGCTCCTAGTGCCGGCCAGCGGAGGATGGGCTCCCCCTTTAAGCCGGGTTCCTCTCAAGGTTTCTTCCTGCCAGCCTAGGGAGTTTTTCCTTGCCACTGTTACCACTGGCATGCATTTGGGGGGGTCAGGCCTGGACATACTGTATTTCTCTCTATGTAAAGCATCTTTTTTGACACGGAAACATGTGAAAAGCGCTTTATAAAAATAAATTGATTGATTTATTGATTGATTAACCACTGTGAATGAAGAAAAAAAGCTTCAAAGCATTATTGGAATGAACTTTAGCTGTTGGTAAAACATAAACTCTTCAAATGAGAAAAAAATAACTATTTCCTTTTGAGGAAAGAAGTCTACTCAACTATATTTTAGCTCCACCCCCCCTTTTCTCTTTACTGATGTTTGTCGTCAGGAACTAACTCTAACGAACAGGGCTTACTTGGTTTCTTATACAGGGGCTGGGGCTTGCATGGCACTTTCCTGTGTGATTTTGGCTTCCATCACCTCGATTCAACATTGATACTTGCCCAATGATGAGCTCTGTTGAAGGCTGATAGTCTTCTGTGTTTTTGAAAGGGATTTATACCTGTTATTCATTAAATATATGAGCATTTTATGACCTACTTGATGCTGTCCAGATCACTATTAAGCAATGAATACCCTGCAGACATTTTGGGTCACTTTTGTACGAAATCATACAGAACTGCATGCTCATCGTTTTCTCCATAAGTCCTGCAGTGGCCCTTGTAAATCAAACTAGGATTTAATATAATCACCATAAGGTGAAAACCATGTGAGTCTCTTTGGTCATGACTCAATCTCTCTGTCCATGCACAATAATACACCTATTATTGATTGATCCGGCATGCCGGTCTGCCACCCAGGCCACGTGTGAGCGAGGCTTCACTGCCATGGAGGAGACACACCAGAAAGTGATCGAGGACATCCAACGTCAGCACCAGAGAGAGGTTGCTAAACTGCTGGAGGAGCGTGAGCGACTGCTGGCTGAGGAGACCGCTGCGACCATCGCTGGTAAAGCTCTGCTCTGTTCCACCTTCATAGGTTCAGCATGTAGCTCGGTAAGACAGTAGCAGATGCCATGTGGGGTAGCACTAATATGTGACCTCTCAGTGATGGTATCAGGCTGCCATGGAGCTTGAGTTTCAGGTCAATAGGGCAGAGATGTGGCTGCCCCGCTGGTATCAGCAGAGTTCTGACTCAGTTTGCAACATGCTGTGATTATGGGAAAAAGTTCTATATGAAACCTGATCTAAATTAAGCTTGTTCATGATAATTCCGCTCAGGTAACGGGGTTGGATGTTCACTGTATCACAAGAGATACAAAATACTTTTTACTGTTAATGCTCTGATGTCTTTTGGTGCCCCTCCACTCTGCAGCCATTGAGGCTATGAAGAACGCCCACCGGGAGGATCTGGAGAAAGCCCAGCGGTCCCAGTTAAGTGGCGCCAGCTCCGACATTGACGAGATACGCCAGCAATATGAGTGAGTGGCTCCAAGTGCCATGGATGGGGGCGAATGGGGAGGGGTCTTACCGGAGTTCAACCTGCCTATGAATGCTGTGCCCTGTGCCCCAGGGAGGAGTTGCAGTCCATCCACCGGGAGCTGGAAGTGCTATCAGAGCAGTACTCCCAGAAGTGCCTGGAGAACTCTCACCTGGCCCAGGCGCTGGAGGCTGAGAGGCACGCACTGCGTCAGTGCCAGCGGGAGAACCAGGAGCTCAATGCGCACAATCAGGCAAGTGCCAATCACCTGTTGCTCCTTCTCCTGCTGACAAATTATCATTGTGAGAAATGTTCACAGCTCGTATATATAAAGGTTTCTGATTGGGCAAAAGTGTGTGTGTGTGTGTGTGTGTGTGTGTGTGTGTGTCTGACGGTGGTTTGGAAGCCAGGCAGATAATGGCTGTGAATGCACAAGTGTAGTCAAGCTATTTTCTGTATTTTGAGGATGTGTGTTATCTAATTACTAATTAATTAAAGCAAGAGACTACATTGTTGAGCATATGTTCAGAGAGAACTAATATGTACAATAATTGAATGCATAAATTGTTGCATATTTTTCTGTAACAATTAGCAGTTGTGTAGACCTAATCCTCAGAGCTCTGCTCTATTAGAAAATGGCTTCCTTAGGCCTTGTCACGTCCTTCCATTGTGATAGATTTCCCAGCTCCTTGAGAATTATCACCATCTCTGTTTATTTAGCATAAGCTCATTATTCATTATTACTAATTATTCATTTGATTTACAGAGTGCCAGAGGACGCAGAGTACAGAACTATTAACACTAATCCATCAACTTCAAATTCTCTGACACGTGTTGAATGAGATATTTTAGCTTGCTGTATAGAAGTAACAGCATTTTGTAGGTGTCAGCAGCTGTCACTGTCACTTGCACCCCTAACTTCTAACAGGAGCTGAATAACCGACTGTCTGAGGAGATCTCTCGTATCCGCTCCTGCCTCAGCGGGGAAGTGACTGGAAACGCTCTTTCAAAGGGAAAGGACCTGTACGAGTTGGAGGTACTGATGCTCATTCAATCTCACTCGAGGCAGACACCCCCCATTTAGATGTCTTTGTCCCCACCAGTTGCTTCTGAATGAGGAAGTGTCTCCCAAATTTCACTGTGCCTTTTAGTTTTAGTCCAAATGATGTTAGAGTCCTTCAGCAGTCTTAGTTTAATTTCATTTTTCTTTGTAGGTCTTCCTGCGAGTCAAGGAGTCAGAGATTCAGTACCTCAAACAGGAGATCCACTCGCTGAAGGATGAGCTGCAGTCTGTGCTGAGAGTATGGCTTCTCACTAACTAAATAGTGCGATATTTAGTTAATATCAATACGTCTCTGAACATACGCTGGAGATGGATGGCTTTGTAAGAATCAGCACGGACACGCCGGTCTCGTGAAGGTATAAGATCTTAGGTTCTCCCGAACAGGACAAGAAGTACGCCTCGGACAAGCACAAGGACATTTACCGGGAGCTGAGCATCGTGAAGGCCAAGGCTGATTGTGACATTAGCAGGCTTCAGGAGCAGCTGACTGCAGCCATGGAGGCCCTGGGGGAGAGGACTGCCCAGAGTTCCCTCTCCGCCTTGGGATACGGTGGGACCCTGAAGCCCCCCTCACAGCCGCATGTCCAGTAGTGCCGTCATTGTACAGGATCATCACGTATAGAAAACCATCGCCGACCCTTCACATTCCCACATACCAGATTACACTGTTATGTTATGAGACGTGTTACTTTCTCACTGTATCCAGGCTGCTTGAATCTTGCAGCCCCAGAGACTGCTGCTAGAGCGTCATTACAAGTCTGCATCCGTAGCAGAAGTAGCTAATTTTAGAGCTGCTAATTGCTCTTTCAGCCCTTTTTTTTAAACCTTTAATACACGCTCAACCTGCTAATTAATTTCTATTCACAGAACACTGTCAAGGTGGCTGGTTATTTTTTCTACTAGTTTTTCTACTAATATACTAGCGTATATTATTAGCATCCAGTTTCCACCATCTACATTTGACGGTCCATCAGCACTGAACCTAAATTAACTGTATATTAACATAAACAGTGGAAACTAATTTGTTAACTTTCATGTATAGTGAAATAGCAGGTTGAGTATTTAGTTAAGATTGTTAATAACCATATCCTTATCAAACTTTAAAACTGGCTAGTTGGCTAATTGCTTTTACTTTTCTCCACCCAAATAATATCTAGCATGGTGGACTGTAATGTGTACAATTTGTAGAATGTAATGCACGTTGTCTTTCTAATTGATTTGGAAAATTTGGATCAATTTCTTTTATTGATAACTTTCAAATCTGCCTGGAACCTGTCTAGTTGACCTTGAGCACATCAGCCCTGTACATTCTGTAATCGATCAGACTGAAATACCCTGCACTGAGTTGGCTGTTTCTGATGTGCCTGCATTTCATTGCAGATATTATAAAATCTAAAAGTAACCCTGATTTTCTGAAGAAAGATCGGTCTCCTTTGACCAGGCAGATCAGAGGTGCGAGGTCAAAGGTGAGTAACCTTCACAATTCTTACATTGTTTTATTCAATTCCAGTTCCTAGTGGAATGCAACCTGGTGTTTTTTAAACACATTAGTGACAGCAGCAGCAGCATGTGCCCAGCACATCCAGTGCTGCTTACTGTGATTATTGGGTGAAAACGGTGAAGATGTTCCTGCAACCTCATGAACCTTGTGGAGTAATGTCACCGCTCTTCCTCCTGTATGTACCGAGACATGGCTGCTGTGTCTAAGTGTGACCTCTGTCTTGTACCCGACAGTCTGTTGTTGAGCACGTCTCATGGGACAGCTGATCCCCCTCCCCCCCGGAATGGGGGAGGGCGGGGTCACCCTATGATGTAGGTACGGTACGGTACTTCTCCGAGCATGACCCCCACCCCACCCCGCTGCATGTTACTCTAATGCCACGCCAGCTTGGCTCTGCTGCTGGGACCCTTCTTATCCCCTCGTTGGTCGGAGATATTTCTCCATCATTGTCCTTTATAGGGTAAGATTATCAACCTAAGCATACCCAAACTGGGAGACAGGAGCCTTAATGCCATTTCCGGTTGTCCTCCCCAAACATGAACTGTAAATTGTTTTAAATTCTGGCTTTCTCTTCACAAGGAAATTAACAAAATAATACATTAACATTTTAGTCATTTAGCAACGTACAAAAGTGCTGTAGTTGGGTGTTAATGTGTAATGAAATGAAATGCATAAAATAAGCATGCACATCAAGATCATCGTAATCTAAGCATAAACATCAACAACCACACTAAAATGTTGATGTTGAAGGCCATGTTGAAACAAAGCTAATCTCTCATCAGTTCAGCTCTCTTTTTTTCTATTGCATTGCAATCTCACTGTTTGCATGTACAGTGCAGTGTTTGATTAATATATCTACAGAAATTGATAGACTATGATACAATTCTAGGGAAAAATGTACTGGGAACGTGAAAGATTTGAGACTTAAGGTTAAGTGCTCTTTAAGAATCTCTTGTACTCTAGGTACAGTTTTGGAATTGTTATGGCTGTGTTCATTGGAGCGCATCCTTTCGCGGCTGGGTTTTTAATTGTCTCCCCTGCTCAATGAAATGCCACCCAGTGCCTTTACTCCACAGAGTACTGTCCCTGATGGTGTTAAAAGTTCTGAGTCCGCTGGCTTATTTCATTGAGTGGCTCCAGACTTGCATCTAGCGCTTGGAGTATCAGGCTGGGAAAGGGATGTTCTTAAAACAACTATTTTCATCTCCTGACAGCATGTTGTACTAACTTTCACAGCTCAAACACACTCACAGCTCATCTTCAGCCCAGAGTTTCAGCAATGTCATCCCAAGCTATGCTAGATATGTTGACTTGATCAGTGAGACTCCAGCATTTCCAGAGGAATTTCCTAAAAATTCAGAACTTCCGTGATATCATATAAATCTACATTTTCCAATATGAAAACGTATAATCCTGGATGACAGTTTAACACATATATATTTTTGGAAATCTGGGCTATTCAATACTTGATTTTGAACTTTTGAGTACTTGATATTGACCTATGTTTTTGCATGGATCTGGAGTTTATGTCTGACCCCTTCTAATGCCGCAGGTTTGCATTAGAAGGTCCACTCTGAAGGTGCAGTTTGACTTCATAATTCAACTGGGACCCACAATGTTGTGGCGTGGGTAGTGGGGAGTCCGACTGACGCCCGTCTCCTCGTCTCTCTGTCCCAGAGCCTGAAGGAGGGGCTGACTGTGCAGGAGCGCATGAAGCTGTTTGAGCCCAGGGACACCCAGAAGATGTGAGCTGCTGGCCTCTGCCATGTGCACGCTCACCACCAGGTGAAACCTATGTGGAGAAGAAGAGTGCTCGGAACCAGTGAGGGCTGCTCACGGCGCCCAGAACCACCGATCAAATCCAAAACCCTTCTCCTGTTTATGACTCCCGCCACGCCGCCAAACGTAGTCTCACTCGTCTTTGTGAGGATACTAAAGTGATAACCGCCGTTTAGTTGCTGGACATTTTCCAGATGGTCCGTGTGGTCTGTGAATGTATCATATATTTATTCTATTTATACCACTGTGTTTTTGAGGTAGAATGGATGTGGGGATATTAGCGATTGTGTTCTCCAAGAGTAATCCGCTCTACTCTAAAGATTAGATATCTAAAACTAGTCTTTCCATTCTATAGGGATGTGAGGTGATTTGTTTAAATTTGTTTTAATTATGTTTTTTCTGTGTCTCATTTTTTATGTTGTTATGTGCACTTATATTACTTTTGTAGAAAACAGAGAATCAGATCAGCGGGCAGTAAAATATAGCAACCAAAATAGGATTGTCTTTATAAGTTGACCTGGAGCTTAATTGCCTCTTGCCAATGGAAATTGCTTTGAAGTCCCAATAGAAAATTTTGGGTTCACTGCAAGCAGAAGTGTTCAGCAAGGCATTTATACATTATAAGGTATCATATACATTTATTCACCAAATCCACTGTGCCATTTTGCAGTGGACATTTTACTGTTGTTTCCCTCTTAAAGAGAGAACTGCTTTTACTTAACAGTAATTAACATTAAATTACTATGAAACACGCACAATGGCTTATGAACAAATCTAATCACAGGGGTAGGGGGGCTTGGGGAGTGAGGTCAGAGGCCCCTAGCCAGCTTATATTGACATCACTATTGTACATCAAAAACCTGCAAAAGACAGCAACGTCTTCTGCTTGTCCCTACTGTTCTACTTGTTTTTCTCGTCAATTAACAGGGGATCTAAAAGTTTTACCCCGTGTACATTTTGTTGACTTTAAAACTAAAGCCTGCTATAAAAAAAACTTCAGTTTGGAGGAGTGTTTTAATCCCATTTTTGAGGTGTATTGTTTCCCTAATGCCCATCTCACTGTCCGCTCTCCAGCCTGGCAAGGCTATCTTAAGCACATCATGGTTTTCTGGTCCTCAGCCCCTCTCACTTGGGTCCTCAGATTTCTGGATGTCTCTCTACCTTCATAACTTATGACAAAAACCCACACTACGATTACAGTAGCACTGTTATGATAACACTGTATGGTTTTGAAAGGACACCTTGTATATATTTGTTTACAAAATTTGGTTGTGATTTTATGCATTTTTAAGATGTGTTCGCTAACTAGCACTATGTATGAATATAGATAAATATTTTTTATTTTGGTTCGAATGTCATAATAAATGTCAATAAATAAAGCATTTCTACGAGAACAAGAAGCCCGTCATTTTTGTGAAGTAGATTTTTTTTCTGTCCACTCTTCTGATATTCTTCCCCATTTAAGTATTCAAGTATTTTGGGCACAGAATGTGTTTTTATGTTTGGTAATATATGAGCGGTTGTATGTTGCAACATATAATGAAGAATACGTTTCGGTACCGACTGTTCCTCACTCAGATTATTTTAGGTCATGGCGAATGGATTGATTTTTCTACGGTCTGTTGCAAAATTTTCTCCCAATTATTATAGGAAGGGCAGTGTTAACCAGCTCTTTCACATCAGTTCCATGTCAGTAAAGGTTAAAAAAAAATTTAAAACATTTAAAAACATAAAAAAACGCATACAATCGAAGCTAGTAGAGCATCAAATATACAGCATTTGCAAAAGTTTCAGACCTGTGTTAAAGAGAGAATGTTTGCTTGGATGTTTTTTTATTTTTGTTCATCAAAACCGAATACTTATAACTTCTTTTGCCCAGCCTGAATGTAATTCCACATGTATTTCACCAGGTGCCACTGTCTCCCAAGTTTTTTAAAAACCTTTATTTCTTTTTTAAGCATTCTTCAAAACTCATCAGGAGCCATTTATGAATTGTTATGAAGGAGTGTACTTAAGGGAATAGGCTGTAAAGATGTACATTTTGTACGAATATAGTTGCAGCCCCCATGTTTCTTTGGTGAATAGTATTTGAGGGTCATGAACTTCTGTTAAGAAGTACATTTTTCATTCTGTAGTGCATGATGGGTAACCGATTTATCTAGATTTAGGCTGTTCTATCCTGCATGTGTCTATTGAGTTGCTTATGACTCTTTCTAGTTCTAAATGTCATAACCTAGCTCTTCAAACTTTTCAAAGGGGTTGCTTCCCCCACTGAGGACTGACATTGAACCCCACATTGCAGTTTTGTGTGTCTGATAGCAAACGTCAGAGGTTATAAAAACTAATATATAAACAGCAGAATATTACTGATTTAAAACAACATTCAAAGTGTCCTGTAAACACCATTATGTTCTTTGTAATAAGTTGCCTTTAATTTATTTATTTATTTATTTATTTATTTATCTCTTAAAGATTTTGCGCTACTTTTCCTGCAAGGTGTTGGTCGCTATTATTCTGCAGACTGTTACTAGAGGACCACACCAATTTTACTGTTTAACCTAGTGTCTGTCTCTCTGTTCTTGCCTGGCACAGGCCTTTCCCCTCAGCAGCTGTATGGGACCGGGCGAGTTACGAATTCTTATCCGTCTCCTTCTGAAACGGGGGAGAGCGGTGAGGTTTGTGTGCCTCACTATTTTTAGCCTGCCTAAGGTCCCCAGCTGTTTGATTTGGACCCACCGCGTGGGGGTGAAATGCCAGGGGAGGGCTTTGTTTTCTGGCTCCGCTGTTTGGGACTCCCAGGGGACCAGGCAGCTACTCTGCCAGTGGCTGACCTTTGGCCCCCCGTCCTCTCGTGCTTACCTCACTCCACCTGCTTCCTCTACACAAAAGGGCAGAGATGTGGAAAACGAGAAGTGGAAAGAAACAGCATAGCGTCCGTCTGATTTTTCAGCAACGATGCTTATCAGTATTCATTTTGGCACCAATTTTAGATTTAGTCTGTCTTTTAGTCACATTTTACTACTTAAATTCTTGTTAGTTTTAGCCACCAGTTGACTAAAGCTTTGGACATTTCAGTCACATAGTAAATTTTGTTTTATTTGGTAAGATCATTGTTTCAGATTCCCTCCTCGGGGTCTGTGTCCCCCAGCCGTGAATTTAATGTATTCTACCTCACCGGGTACACCTGATTAAACTAGTAATATATTTGCTTATTAGTTGAGTCAGTTGTGCTAGTATATGAAAACCTTTTAAATGTAGAATGGCTAAGGGGTCCCTAAGAAAAGATTTGAAAACCCTTTGCCAGGTTTGTAGGTACTGAATTTACCTGCAAGTTGAGCTCAAATTTATTTTCAGAATCTTTAAAATAATATCACATAAACGTCTAAACATGCACAGCTGAAGCTGAGCATTGGAAGACTTAAGTCATATCTTAAGTATCTTTAACATCTTCTTTAAGGAAAGAAAACATTTGTGACATTTGCTTGTTTGTTTCCTGGCTAGCCCAATTGTGGCATTGTGGGCTTCTGGAAGCCTGCAGCCTTGGGCTGCCCAACCTTTTCACTACTGAAATCAGTTAAAAACACTAGTTTACTTTTGTTTTAGTTGGCTTTGTTCAAAATGCTTTTCTGTATAATGTTTTTTGACATGAAAAAGTAAATACAGGGATGGTGGCTCTGTTCACGGTTATTACTAATTAGTTTCCAGCTGGAGCTAATATTTCACTGTGTCCAGGGCTGCTGCCACAGCTCCCGTACAGCCCGCTTATTTAATAAACTTCTTTGCTCTTGGTTTGTGGTAAAGTCATACTTTAGTACCTCTACCTTTAGGTACTCATAGTTGGTAACTTTGATGAGCTAAACTTGTTTTTAACGTTGTCGATGCAGCTGACATCTGTCAACATGTCAACGTAGGGGCGATATGACTCCTGCAGGCGCTGCCTTAGGCATCCTCTGGTGAGCAATGCTCCTAATTTCAGAAGAGGGCGTACATCCAGGTTCGGTGTTAGTCCCTGGATCCTGTCTCCCCTAGGGGCCGCTCCCACTCTGGTATGGAGGACGGTCGTTCCCGGGGGCATTTCAGGGAACAGGAAAGGAGCCGTTCCAATGAATGTCCCAGGGGACAGTCCAGGCAACAGAGGAAATTAACAAGAGGAGCAATGCTACCTCTGTGCTGAGACTCACTTTCTTTTCCGCATCCTCATCCACCTCCGCCCAGGTATAAGAGGAGCACGCACAGATCTCAGTCTCCAGGCTAGGATCGGAACAGGAAGTGCTAAATCTTTAAATGGCAGCATTCCCCCAACACTAATCTGGAGAAAAGGTCAGGGTAGGGCCTGCCGGCTCAGGCTCATCTGGTATCAGCTATTCAGCCTGTAGTGGTCATATAATACTCCCCCATTTCCCCCCCAAAGTTTTGGTGGGTTACCTCGAGGGAACACCTCTGATGCTAATCTGCTAATTTGGCCCACTGTCGAAGGATGCAGAGTGCTCTTATAAACAGTGTAGGGTGAAGGAGAACCTTCTGAAGAAGTGATCCACCTAAGCAATTACAATACTGTCCTGGCAGCTTACCATGCCAGGTTATTGGCTTTGGCTGTTGGGGGGGCTTGGCCCAAATCAGCTTGGAAACCTCCAGCTTATGGCTATGATGCTACTCAGGCTAGCACAGCTCATCAGACAGTTGTGGTTGTCTCAGGCCTAGCTCTCTAGACACTGATAAGACAGACCTCCTGGATACCCTCCATACTTTTGGCCTAGCGTTGTATGATCTTTTACGGTGCTCCAAGGCTATAGTGTCGACATAGGCTTTTGCTGACCTAGTCCAGAAGCAGCAGATGGTGCGGAAACAGTCAGCCTTCTCCAAGGTTACAAAGATGCTCTCTGGGTCTGCACCTAGCACTGAATATTCCAGCCTGGCTGAAGCTGCAGTTGTCTTATGAGGGAGATTTTAAACATGTGGGATGGGGCCTTAGTCTGATTATAAACGTTAGGCAAGTGAGCCTTTATATGAGCAGAGCTCATTTGTGGAGGGCTTCTGGAACAGGTGCAGAAACGCACGCAGCTTGTTACCAACTATCTCTCCAGACTGGGTCTGGGAGTGAACCGTGCCAAGAGTCGGTCCCAAAAAGAGAAGTGTTTACCACAGATGCCTCAAACTACGTTTGGGGTGGTGTCTGGAATGCACGGGTGTGCAGGTTCTCTGGGGGCCTCTTTTCCCAAAAAAAAGCAAAGCAGGTTATCTGGGCATAGATGCGTTAGCACACGACTGACTGGCATGCCCGCTTAATTCATTCCCACCTGTACCGTTACTCCTGTTCTTGCCGGGAGAAGGTCAGCCAGGTATGGCCGAGGAGCACTTACATCTGTGTTGCAGCTCCTGTGTGGCCTTCTATGGGAAGTGCTTAATTTCAATGACCTTTTCCGTCAGACACAGGGCACTCTGTGGCACCATAACCTGTCCAGCCTGCAGCAGTGGGTTTGACCCCTTAATGGCTCCGACTAGACTGGGCCTTTTGGAGAGGGTGATTGACATCCTACAGAATGCTAAGGCAGACCCCACTCTTTCCCAGTATGGTTACAAGTGGACCACATTCCAACACTGATGCATGGCGCAGGATGAAGATCCCACTACCCCTCTGCTTTGGGCTCAGCCGACAAACCAAATACCTCTGGTATTGCTCGAACTCTAGGCAATAGCAAAGAATGGAATGTTCTCAGACCATGTTCTTAGCAGCAGCGTTCTATCTCGTCCAGTGGCACTGAAAAAATTTGCCTCTCCCATAACGTAGTTGGCAGTTGTGCCTTGACATAGCCAAAAATGTTGGTGATTGGATATTGGGGTTAATTGTTTTAATTGAATGTAAATTCTTTGGTGTGTTAAAAGTTTTCGAGGGAAAGGTGGCACCCAGATAGAAATAATCTAAAATTTAAGATGAATTTGTATTCTTTCCAATAAGCTATTATATGTGGCATTTGTGAAATATATATTTTTGATGTTTGAGGTTGAAGAGTACCAGGGTCTTGCATATATATGTCGTAGTAATTGGCACCTTCTTGAAATTTACATATAAGGAAGAACATATTTTACTCTTTTGTATGATGTAACTTTGAAAGAAAAAAATACTTCAGGTATTTCATATATATAAAATGGTCCTATACAGAGCAGCGAGAGGGACGGGAGAAAAGTACCATTCAAATGAGGCACTTAAACAGGGATTTATATTAAACTACTAACTGCTAACTACAGTAGCTGCTGCGAAACCGACTGCAGATTCAGAAACTGTACACTTACTTGTGTAATATCCGCTTGATTTCCTGAAGCTAGTTAATTAAATTTTTTCTATTTGTCCACCCTTCTATTAGTGATTCTGTAGTTCTTGCAGGATCTGCTTGATGAAGGCAGTCACCTTCCACACTGAAGGTGTACGTGGCAGCAATTTCACTTGCCACTCTCAAAGAGCCCATTTTCTATCAGTACAGTACAGTACAGTTCACGAAGCAAGGAGATTGTTCTGGAGTGGAGTTTAATGGTGCAGTGATTCAAATATTCAATTAAAAACTGATTGACATGCATGTAGAACATGCAATGAAAAATGTCAGGACATGTCGGGCAAAAGTATTCAGACCCCAGTCTCTCAAATTTCTCTTACAAATGGTACATTGTAACTTTGTTCTGTATGATAATTTATTTTAAAACATTGAATAATAATAATTAATTATTGTAAGGTAACAATGGTGTAATAGCCAGTCAACCATATCAAAAGCTCTGCATAACACTGACCTGCATGGGAGGGTGGCAAAAAAGTCTTTGCAAAATATACTGTAGCGTTTTTCGGAGTGCTACTACTCTGCGCGGATTCAAGCACGAGACCGAGACCGACACCGTTTAACAGGAATCAATGCTCTTTATTTCGCACATGCGCTTACGATTGCCTTAACAAAGGCAGAACTGGCAGTGCAAAGAACTGACTGGCACACAGAAACACACAGTAAGCCCTCACTCGCTCTAGCGAACACGCCC
>JAOVYW010059703.1:3101-16287 GCA_025775045.1 Hiodon tergisus | reverse complement strand
GAGGGTGCGTTAAACGCAGCAAAGGGCCAGGAGACAGAGGAGGGTGCGTTAAACGCAGCAAAGGGCCAGGAGACAGAGGAGGGTGCGTTAAACGCAGCAAAGGGCCAGGAGACAGAGGAGGGTGCGTTAAACGCAGCGGATGGTGTGTACCTGGTATCCTGGCGGGACGGAGTACTGAATGCCGGCTGTGGGCTGCATGTTGTCCGCCACAGCCTCATACACAGTGGGCGCAGGGGCCAGGACGCGGTGCTGGAAGCCCTCCGTGCTACCCGGGAGCCGACGCTGCTGGGGGGTGAAGACCGATTCCTGTTCCTCCAGGCGGCGCTTCATTGCGGACTCATACCTCGGCAGGAATGCCAGACCTGGACACAGAACAAGGTTTAACTGGAAAGCTCAATGAACATGAAAAACACACTAAACCGGAAAACAATTACATTCAAAATTAAAATGAATAAATTCCAAACAAAGCTTGTCAACACACTAAAATACATACCTTTTGTTGACACTTAACATATGAGTGCTACAGCAGATTAATAAGGGACCCTATGATAATGTTACACTCTACACGTTTATTTTGAGTGAAGCAAGTCGGGTTAAGAACCTTTCTGAAAAGTACAACAGCTGTTCCACACCGGGGATTTGAAGTGCGTTAAACATTACGAATATTACACTGCTTCAAAACTTCTGAAAAAGTAGACAAAGATGCCATAAAAGGTCAAGTTTATCTTTGAAATACAACGGGGTTCGGATAAACGTTCAACTAAAAGTGCCCATTCCTTCGTATGCCACAAAATCATCGAAGTAAAAATAACAATTTACTCGGATAAGATATTCGTAATGTTCCATGCAATGACATTTCAACATTGCCAAATAAAATACTGAAAAATACATTTTAAAACATTGAAAAAATTATGCAGAACGGAATTACGTCATCAGGAAAACACTTCCTGGTAAAACTCGATAGTATTAGATGAAGAATAGAGAGACGTGAAAAATTAGAAAAAGCTTTCTAACTACACAGAAGTCTAGCTAAAGCCATCACCGCCATGAATATTAACGTTAAGTTTAAGAAGCAGCCGCCAGTAACATACACAGTGCAAGTTATTTAGGCTTCTTAATTAGAATATAAATTTTTCTATATTTTATTTATTCACGAAAACATCGTTTTATCCAGCACCACCTAGCCAGCCTTGAAGTCAGATGCTACTATCGTTTCACATATGTAAAAAGCGAATATAATCGCCGTCCCCCGATTGGACAACTCGAAATTATTCACTCATCTTAGGGAACTTAGCTAGTTATCGAACTGGCCAGGCATCGCAGTGGCTAAAATTAGATGCGGCACGATAGTTACCTATATGCTACAAATTTAAAAGTTTCTATAAAACGGAAAAGGGTATTATCTCACGTTGCTGGCTCTTTAGCTAACATTAGTGGCGGTTTTTAATTTCAACCATGAAATGGCCTGCCCCCTACTCCCTCCCCCGCTGATGTGCGGCCTGTCAGAAATTTCAAGCACCGATCTCGAGTAGCAGGCAACTGCGAATGAAAAGGCATACGGCACTCTTTCGAATTGGCGGTACGTGAAACACAAGGAACATGCATATTTGGTCATATCTTCACTGTATTTTAACTGAAATTGTTATGGGAAAAGCCGCCACGCATAATTGTAAACAACAGTTGCCACAAAAAAATGTTCATTGCGATGCTGCAAATAGCACACGTCCGGACATAGTAAGTATACAGAAACAGCACATGTACCAACTTTAACCCTCAAATTGTCCTAAAGTACCAAACAACATACATTGACTGAAAAGTAATGCAAATGAGTCTGCACTTAACGAACTTGCTATATGGTTAATTCACTTCTAATATTCTCTCATTATAACAGCTCTTACAAATAAGCTAAATTAACTCACCTCCTAACACTGCGACCTGAGGAGAACCAAGTCGTTGTTTATTAGTACGTGTTTAACGTAAAACTTTCAGAATAACTTAAAACACAACATAAACGATAGTCACAAAACGTTGAAAAGGCGTGATAACATGCGTTAAAATAACAAAACAATAATTAAAAACCCAAGAGGCAGAAAGCAAAATGAAAAACCTACACAGAAAACAACCTCCGTTCGTTTCTTTGTCAAGAGGCGTGGCTCGGAGAAGGTGGGTAACTGCACGCACAGTTTAGAATTCCATTGGTTGCCGCCCGAAAAAATCAACATGGGGGATGGAAAATTATGATTTGGATTGGATGTCGTTCAAGCCACTCCGAAAAAATATTTTAAAAAAACTTAACTCACAAAGGGGGCTTATCGTTTATCCTCAACTCAGTCTGTGCGTACCTGAACACAGTGAGAGCCCCGGCCGCTGATCGGTGGTAAACGGTCCAAAGAAAGACGGAATATACTTTCTAAACCATATACAATCGAATTAATTCTGTCTTCAAACTCATACTGACAACGGTACCGGCTTTTTATTTACAAAGGGAGGAAAGGAGGGGTACTTTTATGAGCGTAATGTCCACTGCCCAATATCGGAGCAGTCAAGCTTGCTTGTGCGTTTTCATTAACATTTAGCTTAACGAAATAGGGATAAGCGATAGCGCTGTTAGGAACCTGAGTAAATGTAAATTAAGGTCGGTGGTTCACTGGCTCTTTATGGACGAACATATTCCATAATGAAAATGCGAGTAAGAAATCTGAATAGGTTCTTTAGAAATCCAAGACTGCGTTTCATGTGGGCGCATTTTTGTAACTGTGGTAAAAAGATTCACAATAAAATACTCGCCACGAGGCTTTGACAAAAATAAATTACTTTCCGTCACAAAGGTACGTGTTCACGTCGTCTGCTATGATGGCTAGCTAGCATAATGACTGTGCATTGGTTTCCTGGCCAACTTCCTGAAGTTTGGCGACACGTGACTCGTCTTAGACAAATGTCCTATCTCAGGGGCTGGTCCCTCCTCTGCATAAACCAATCATTGTACAATATTTGTTTTGATAAAGGCCATAAGGCAAACCTTCAAATAAACCATCGCCCACGAGGGGCGGGCTTAAATACTTGCCCGGGATTCCCTGCCTTTCGATCGCACCCTCGTTTTAACCACGGGCAAAACTGTAGTGATACAATTTCGGTACGCAATTTTTTATTCGTAGTGGGCGTTGTGAATTGGTCTTTGGCAAGCCTTTTAAAGCCCTCCCCTTTATCTATCTGCGTCGTTTAACACACAAACCACACAGAGTCATGTAGGCGCCACAGAGTCATGGACTGCCACGGAGCTTTTCATATCACTGTATCGGAAATGTTAAGGCAGCTTGTTAACGCGTAGAGTACAACGAACAGCTTAATACAACGCACTTTCTACAAATTCCCTTTCACTAACTAGCCAGACGCCATCGAGATCACCGTTGCACGGTGACGTATTTATCACTGATCTGTATATAGCTACTTAACCAATATAAGATAGCAAACAACCATTGTTCAAATTAAAGGCGAGACACGGGTAAATTTACCCTTAAGTCGCAGACTTATTACAGTCCATTTCAAAATAAATCGATAGTAATATTTTAGCTGGCTACTCGGTATATAGTTTAGTCCGGTACCCATCTTTTAACAATGAATTCGAAAGCAAAGGTATCGAATGCTAGTGTACTGGCACCGCGAAGACGCGGCAAATCGTCAAAAGCATACATATCTCGACATTACAGTGGACTCCATGTCTTTGTCGGGTTCAGATTTCCCATCGTTAGACGCAACGGAGTCGGCACATTGAATCACTCATAAGCTACATAGCCAGGCAACGAGCATAGTTAATCACGGACATTTGACAAATTATTAAATAAATACGGATCTGACTAGCTGTAACGTTACATGATTTCGTTTTACTTATCCAAGTCAGTAGGAAATTGATATGAATTTTTATTTCGAATAAAAGACAATGTCTCTTAGACACACAACCAGAGTTAATTTAGACGATTAATTTATAACCGCCTAGCGAACACCAAGCATCCGTTCTTCAACTTCGATTTCATTGGGAAAATATCTTAACCTTTTCGCCACAACTACTCCCAGCCCCTGCCGACCCTTTCGCTAGCCGTCAATAGTTAGCAAGCCACAACATCGAATTTGTCCTCAGGAGCCGCAATTCCTCCGCTTGGACATCCGTAAAAAAGTGCATTATTCTCGATCTGATCGTATAACTTAAAGTGAAATGCTAGTCTTTATGCCAACAAAAACGCAAACACATTTCACTGACATAGTCAGCTAACCCTTCCTGTTTATGAATTTACCATTATCAAACAAACAGCGATTATAAATACAAAGGTCACAATATTTGCTTAACCCATAACTCAATGTTCACTATACACTCGCTATTTTGTTTCTGATTAGAAATAGTATATATTTTTGTTTGACCAGCTGTTACATACCAAGAAAAGAAGCTTCACACTCCGGATTCGTGTTTGTAACAAAATAGTTGTGAACGCCCCCTTTCCTTTGCATTGGCGCACAAGACTTCTAACGTCATTGTAATTTAAATGTGACCCGCCAAACACCAAGACTTTCACCACCGCTGTCCATAGCAGACTGAGGTCCGACTTGCACAAAATATGTTCGCTTTCTTATAGCATTATTTCAGAACCGGGAATGTTCACAGACCCTTCGCCATAATTATAAAACGTTAATACAAATTTATCTTGGTTCGTTTTCGGCTTACAGGTAACACATAGTGGAGATAGTGGCACAGTCTAGCCTCACGTGTAAGTTTCTGGGTCTTTTTACACCGTCTTTGCAGCTTTCTATTCGTTAATTCACACATACGAACAAACATTTTAAGACGCGTTCTGTGCCATTTAGCAACATTTAACAACATACTACATAAGAGAATGCAATATTAATCAATACATTTAAATTAATAACGAACGCATGGTTTATATTTAGGATATGCCACTGTCTAGATATTTGCATCTCTGGCATGTTGATGCACTTGAATAAAAGACGTTTGTCCGTTCTTTATGGACATGGCCACTAAGAGATGGTTATTCAAGTTATTCATGTTAATCTTGCATAAAGGGTCATATCAGAATTACTTTGAATGCACTCGTGATGCAGATATATGATTTCACATGCAAAACAAAAGCATTTGGGATTTTCTGCAGCATACTTGGGGAGGTCTGAGAGTATAAAGAGTAGGAGGAACTGTAAAAGGAAATCCATCTTAAATGTATAGAATTATTTTCACTCGTTCTGCTTTGGCTCCAAACCACGAAGGCTATTTTGTCTGTATATATATTTAAAAAAACAACCTTTAAACTCTGCTCGTGGGGAATCCGAGGGGAACAGTAAACTTATTACCAAACAATAACTTCCACCCCAATATTCATTCTTCTGTTTCTTCATAATTTTATCCAGGTGCTATTACATTATTGGCTGGCGGTAGATCCAAACATCTGTATTGTATTGTAGAGATAGTGTGAAAAGATGGCTTAGCTCCCCCTCTTGGAGTGAGAGGAATGGCCGACTCCCATCCTGAGAGACCAGGGCTACCAGGCTACACTAGATGGAAGCAGGGGCCAGCAACAGAAGCGCTTGTGATCATCAGGCCTCTGAAAACAGCCAGTGTTCGTCTTGGATACTTACATCAACAATTCTCAACAATTGAAATTTCTTGAACAGTTTTAAGAATTAGCTGATCCTTTTTGTTTTTGCCATTAGTCATGTATAAAACTGGGCTTTGAAACCAGAAGAATTGAAGAACAGCGAACAGAGGATGCACATGTTTAAATAACTGCAAATACACTCACGTTTATGTAAGTACCATTTATGTATATTAGTGCCATTATCAGACATGATTCTGGAAATAAAATTGTCTAAAGGGTTATCTTACAAGTATCTTATTTGCTTAGCCAAAGCGACTTACAGATCTTATACATTTTCCATTTATACAGGCAGATATTCAGGTTAAATACCTTTCTGGAGTGTAAAACCACAGGCCCCCAGCAGGGAATAGAACGGACGGCCTTTGAGTAAAAAATCCAGTGCCCTACCACGACACCAGGTCATCTCTATATTATCTTGTGGTGTTGGAGGCATTGACCACAACCATAGAGGCCTGCACATGCGTAACATATCCAGTACTACAAAACCGAGTCTACTCAGCCTGCAATCCAGAAATACAAAATGTGACGTTTAGGAGTGCCTACAACAGAGACATCATTTTGTTATCTTTATAAATTCCACATGAATGCTAACATTACAACCTCAATGGTCCGTTGTTCATTGGAGCACCTACAGGTCTGTAGAAAAACAGACACTTTCAATATTCAAATTTATGATTTAAAGCATTGAATCATCTGAATTCACAATAAAAACAAACAAATAGGGTTAACTTGTTCCATTTAATGAATTCTGAAACCCCCCCCCCCCCCCCCATGGATGTGAATAAGTTCAATGAGTACTTGGCCATAAAGTGTAACCATTTAAAACGCATTGTGTGTAGATACAAAACATGACTTTTCATATAACAAAATCTGATCTTGTAATGATCATCCTAACAAAGCATAATAGGTTATATTAGAGAAAATTCAAATATAATTTAAGCATACATTTAAAAAAAATGTAACATAAGAAACCCAAGAGGTGAAATGAAGAAATGACGCTGGTCACACACTGTCCTTGGTGAAATAATACAACACAATAATTGGGTACAAGTGAAAGCTGGCTTAACAGATTGCATTACAAGCAAATTCAATATGAATTTAGTAGTAAAGAACACATTTGTTCATACGACAATCAGAAATGAAAGGATTCCACGTGATACAGCCATTCTGTAAGGCAACAGGAAGAGTAGGAGGGCAAAGACCTCTAACATCGGGTCAGCCCTTCCTACTGAGGATCCGTTGAAACAACACAAACGTTTCAAGATCGGTCTAAATCTAACACTATATTCCGGTTTAGACGGGTCATTGCATACTACACATTATTTTTGAAAAGCGCACGACCACGGAACGAGTACTGAAAAGCACGAGGGAAAGTTTTGCTCTGCTTCCTCCACATGTCAGCTTTGACTGGACGTTAACCGCCAAAGTAAGTTTGTGGAGAGAATAGAGTACCTTCGCTGTGTTGTGACAGAGCAACAACAGATTTCCACGGAGACCCGCTGGCCTCCAGGATCAGAATCGCTACAAAAACCCGGAGAACGGGAAAACCAGGTGGTACATGCCAGAGCAGGGATGGAAATTGTGCATCCATGAATATTAATTGTTTAATTGTGCATGGGAAGCCTTTTCCCGGGAATCTAACGAAACGCTGTCATACGTGTACGGAGTTCAGAAACGTCTTCAGAAACGCTACCGAAGGCATTCAGTAATCCGGAAAAGAGCAGAAAAAGGAGACAGAACTGATATTGGCTATGCTGAAAGTGTGGCCAGGACATTCTGTGGCAGAAACCCCACATGGATTGCATTGCCATTGTGATAAACCAATTAAGACTTATTCAGCAATAGTGAGCATGTTCAGAAAGCAAGTGACGGTATTGAAACGGTTGCTAATTGAGTTATAACGACAGCAGTAATAATTATTAAACGGCATGGGATAACTACATAGCACGGAAAAGGGAAAACAGCTGCGCGGCTACCAACTCAAGAGGTCCTTAAACAAACAAAAAAAATGTCTCGTTACTGATGACACATATCTCCTGCAAAGGGCATGGTCCAGGCCTCCTGCCAGCCACATGAACAGAATCCCACACTGTCAGTTTGAAGAACACGATCGTTTGAAGTCTGGTGATTACCAAGGTAAAAGTTAACGACAGCCAAATCAATAAGCCACCCTAAAGTGCCTTTATCACTCAGTGCGACACAATACGCCGTACAGAACTTCACTGAACCCGTCTCAAATGACAGGCGATGAAAGATGAACAGCCTCTAGCTAAGGCTGGATTCTGCCCCCCAGATTCAAAAGAAGATAAAGGGCTCTTGTCAATCACCAGTCTACTGCCCCCCAGTTTAGCAACTTCGGTTTTGTGCCATCTTTTAGCACATATCTAATTATTTTTAATCAGTGCTAGGTTTTGCTATTGATGTCTAATCAAGGCAGCTTCTGACATCTATGATTGGTTGGCACGTTCAAGGGGAGGGAGTGGCAGCGTCCACGCTGGACCTCACTGATTGGCTGAGAGGAGCCCCAGTCTCTGTGCGTGCTCCAGCACGGCGGTGTAGCAGAAGTAGTACTGGTCAGGTGTCTGGATGCTGAAAGCCCTCTGCGTCCTCATTCTGCGCACTGTCTGGCAGATGTTCAGAGTCCCCACATCCTGCAACTGGGACAGGCAGATGTCGAGGGCACAGAGAGTACCTGCAGGGAGATTCAGACAATATCAGTTAATACACAATATCAATATGCAACTGATTAATCAAAAGTTTTTTGGTCACAGACAGCACACACCAGCTCTGTAATGAGGGGCTCAGTAATCAAATGCTACCATGCAAACATATAATGCAAGCAAAGCCCCTTTCGAGAACGAGGGTGCCTTGGGACTATGAATCTATAACAGTGGCTCTCAAAGCATGGTCCGTGAAGGATCGTGCTGCCAGTTAATATGGGTTTAAACAGGTAAATGTCATACTAATGTCAGCCGCACTACATACATTTACTTCCCTATATAGGCAAACTTGTTTTAATGGCTTTTGTTAACAATTCTGGGGGGGTAAGTGGTCAGAGGATAAATTTCCAGCTTTGAAAACCACTGATCTAGCATTGTATCTTTCCAGCGGTAATGACTCTGACCTGTCCTGCCGATGCCTGCACTACAATGGACGACCATGGGGGGGCCGGATTGGTGGGCCTTCCACCGGGGCCTCATGGCCTTCTGCTGCCTCTTGACAACGCCCAGGAAGTCAATGAGGGTGATGGCCGACGGAGGGACCCCGTAATCTGGCCAGCTCAGGTACTGGAAGTGAGTCACCTGCCTCTGCTCACAGTTCTGCTCAGGATGAAGCAAAGTAAACACATGGTAAGCTCTCCCAGATGGCCTAATAGCATCACAGAGGGCACAATCACCCGTTCAGCCCATCGACACTCCGGCTCCGCCTTCCATTCCAAGTCCATCCCAATCAACACCATTCGTAACGTACAACCCCTGTTTCCAAAAACGTTGGGACGCTGCGTAATGCAAATAAAAACTGAATCCAATGATGTGCCAATCATTTAATCCCTATATCTAATTGAAAATAGTACAAAGACACCATATCAAATGTTGAAACTGAGAAATGTTATTGTTTCTGGAAAAATATGTGCCCATTTTGAATTTGATGCCAGCAACATGTTTCAAAAGAGTTGGGACAGGGGCATGCTTACCACTGTGTTGCATCACCTCCTCTTTTAACAACACTCTGTAAGGGTTTGGGAACTGAGGAGACCAATTGCTGTAGTTTTGAAAGTGAAATGTTTTCCCATTCTTGCTTGATATAGGATTTCAGCTGCTCAACGGTCTGGGGTCTCCGATGTCGTATTTTTCATTTCATTACGCGCCAAATGTTTTCAACGGGTGACATGTCTGGACTGCAGGCAGGCCTGTTTACCACCCGGACTCTTTTACTACGGAGCCATGCTGTTGTAATACGTGGAGAATCTGGTCTGGAATTGTCTTGCTGAAATAAGCATGGCCTTCTCTGAAAAAGACGTCGTCTGGATGGCAGCATATGTTGCTCCAAAACCTGTGTGTATTGTTCAGCATTAATGGTGCCTTCACAGAAGTTCAAGTCACCCATGACATGTGCACTAATGCAACCCCATACCATCACGGAGGCTGGCTTTTGAACTGTGAGCTGATAACAAGACGGATGGTCCCTCTCCTCTTTAGCCCAGAGGACTCGGCGTCCATGATTCCCAAAAAATAATTTCAAATTTTGATTTGTCATACCACAGGACAGTTTTCCACTTCGCCTCAGTCCATCTGAAATGAGCTCGGGCCCAGAGAAGGCGGCGGAGTTTCTGGATGTTGTTTATATGTGGATTCTTCTTCGCATGGTAGAGTTTTTACTTGTATTTGTGGATGCAGAGACGAACTGTGTTCACAGACAATGGTTTTTCGGACGTGTTCCTGAGCCCATTCCGTGATTTCCACTACAGAATCGTGTCTGTTTTAAATGCAGTGCCACCTGAGGGCCCAAAGATCACGGCCATCTGATATTGGTTTTCGGCCTAGTCCCTTGCGTACAGAGATTTCTCCGGATTCTCTGAATCTTTCAATGATATTATGTACAGTAGATGATGAGATCCCCAAACTCTTTGCAATTTTACGTTGAGAGACGTTACTATTAAATTGTTTCACTATTTGCCCGTCTTTCAAAGAGTGAAACCCCTCAGCATCTTTACTTCTGAAAGACTCTCTGGGATGCACTTTTTTTATAACCAATCATGTTACTGACCTGTTGCCAATTAACCTAATTAGTTGAGAGATGTTCCACCAGGTTCTTTTACACAACTTTTCCAGTCTTCTGTTGAACCTGTCCCAACTTTTTAGAAACTTGTTGCTGGCATAAATTTCAAAGTGGGCACATTTATTTTTCAACATTTGATATGTTGTCTTTGAACTATTTTCAACAAAATAAAGGAATTAAATGATTTGCACATCATTGCATTCTGTTTTTATTTGCATTTTACGCAGCGTCCCAACATTTTTGGTAACGGGGTTGTATAAAATAACCAACAATGCCAATCCCCTGATGCTCCAGGAGTTAGCCAATTAACTGGGCCGGTGTCTCCGTACCTCGGTGTTGTGGAGCTCCAGTGTGGTCTGGTTGTAGTTGGAGTGACTGTCCACCCTCTGGTTCACCACCGCGATGTGTCCGTAGACCTCCTGCCCACCCTGTTCCAGCGGCCAGTACTGACCACACTTCTTCCGCCCGCCCTCGTCTATCCTGCAGACAAAAATGGACAGGACCTCGTCTTACTGAGATGCCTGGAATATAAGGATCCCATACCAAAATCATCTTGCAAAGAATAAGTAAGTACAAACCAAAACTTACAACACTGCTATATATAAAATATTATACAGCAATAAAAGTAGACCTGTTACATTGAACGTAACACTGTTTGAAAACAGTGCTATATGTGAACAGATATATGTTGGAGATCAAACCTATCCTGAGCAGTAGATGATGCTGCTTATGGTGGGAAACATGTAATTGGACCAATGCTCATTGAGAGATCCAATAACTAGTCATTACGCCAGCCACCAGTTTTATTGGAGATGCCTGCTGGCTCGCCTTTCCAGGATGCAAAGACTACGATCCAGAAGGAAGTACCTCGTTGTCATGACAATGACAAGCACGTTTTGCTCCCAAATCATCCTCCAAAAATGGTGATAGGTTTTCTCTAAGGGTCCTGCAGACGAAGGGGCACAGGGTTGGCAACTTGAACACGCAAAGCTATTTAGCTAAATTACCACCAAAGTGTTTGGTACAAATGACTGCAAAAGGCAAAATCAAAACTGATAAAAACCTTACTGCTTAAAATATTTAAGCCATCCCTTTTTTTCCCCTGTATTGAGATATTACAGGATTATGTACCTTGAGTGCCAATGTAAGCATTCTTCTGTTTGTACCCATCCATAAAGCTGGCATTAATGTAGTCAGAAACCTGTGTGAATAAACAGCACTAGATTGCATCTCATAACATCCAGCTCAGGAAAATAGACAACATACAAGTTACAGGTTCCTCTATTTTGAAAGCAGTTCTTCAACATAGATGTCACCCTTCTGCATTGAAGTTGCACACAGAGAGAACGAGACTAAACATATAAACAGATAGCGTGAACAAAGGCCAATGGCCAAAAGAATGTTCCAACTGGCTATTTATTTCGGGCGAATTCCAATCCAAGCATTCAATCACATCTCCATTTATTCGTCAGTTAGTCAAAAGGCTACTGCTGCTGTGATCAAGAAAGGCTTAATTTAGTCATATCACCTGAGAAAACCCAGGGCATATCCTAAGCACTTCCTGTCAACGAGCGGTAATTTTGGGGCTGCATGTACCTCATTGGTTCTCGCTTTGAGGTGGACTCGAGATTGGTCAAGGCACAGAACATCTCCGTAGCGATTCCTCTCCTGGTTCACCGCAGTGCTGAGGAGAATAACGTAAACGGACACTCAGACGATGGCCTTTGCCACAAAGCAGAATGTAGAGGGATTCTTGCCACTGTCTGAGCTTTACCGAGCAATGGATTCAATGGATTACTAACGTTTATAAAACATTAAAAATGGACACCACCACAGCTCTCTTAGCAAATCGTTTCGGTGTCTGAAGAGAAAAAAAGAAGACGACTATTTCCGGTTTTGAACTTACGGTCACAAGCATAAAACCAACATTTCACAGTAACGGCAGACAGTAACACAAACTAGATCATCATCATCATCATCATCATCTCTACTTCAGTTACCAAGGGGTGCCGCTGCAGCCCAACATCGACGCAGCTCAGACTTTGTTTGGTGACTGAAGCCCAGAGGAAACGTGACTCACAGGGCGCACAGGAAGGTGCCCGCTGGCCCTTCCCTGCGAATCTCCTCGTACTCCTTGTGGATCCCGGACCGCTGCATGCGACCCAGGTGGGCCATCAGCTCAGGCAGCCCCACGGCCTCTGGGCCTGGGGTGTGGACAGACACTTCGCCCAGCGGAAGGCCCACCAGCTCGTCCACAGGGTCCACACGCCCGTTCTGGCCAGCCAGCAGCTGTCGGTTCCAGCTGTGAGCGTCCAGAGCCAGCAGCCCGCCTAGGTGTTCAGGCAGGCAATCCCGGGGGAGGTGCTGTCGGAGGTCGGTCATTTTCACAATCTGTACCTGCACACACGTGGCATAAGGGAGAGTGTCAGTCTGTCAATCAAAGCCAAAGGATTAATTCAAATTCAAAACTGGATTCTCTCAAATAGGGCAATTATTAGTTGGCTGAAGACTGAGTAAACAGCCAGCATACACAAGTCCTCTGGAAATGTGAACCCCTATTCCATGGGACAAAATCTAATTCCCATTTTCCCATAACTTCACTCACCCACAATTCCACTGCAACAATCTCCCCAGTCTCCATGTTCACTCACCTGCAATTCCACTGCAACAATCTCCCCAGTCTCCATGTTCACTCACCCTCAACTACCATCCAACTTTCCCCAGTCTCCATGTTCACTCACCCTCTCAAC
>JAOVYW010059692.1:11144-22536 GCA_025775045.1 Hiodon tergisus | reverse complement strand
ATCGGGAGTGAAGACTGAAGTGACCCAGGAGTGACACAGAGAGGCGCTTCACCTCTGTATCGGGAGTGAAGACTGAAGTGACCCAGGAGTGACACAGAGAGGCGCTTCACCTCTGTATCGGGAGTGAAGACTGAAGCAATACAAATATCTCAGTTTTTTTTCTGCTGACTTCTTACTACTTTCGCCTATAAAAGGTTTTATTTTGTGCATTAATAAAAAAACACATAAAAAATGGAAACATCATTCGTAAAAAAGAGAAAAAAATATGGCATCGCTGGGGGTGACTACTATTGTGTGTGTGTGTGTCTGTGTGTGTGAGGGTGTGTGTGTGTGTGTGTATGTGTGTGTATTTGTGTGTGTGTGTGTATGTGTGTGTATTTGTGTGTGTGTATGTGTCTGTTTGTGTGTGTGTGTGTGTGTGTGTGTGTGTGTGTGTGCAATTTCCCAAGACACATTTAGCATCTTGACATAAAGCAGTGGTTTGAACCCATGATGAATTCACAGGATGTTTTGTACACAAAAAATGGCTAGTTTATTTATTTTTTGTTACTACCTGTCCCCTGGATAATGTAAGCTAGAGCAACTGTCTGTCTTCATAAGTACTTTAATGCACGCCATGCTGTCTAAACCCATAACCTCTGCCATTTCTAACCAATAGACCCAAGAAACATAATCTCTCAGCAGATTCAAACCTGCGGCAGGGAACAGAAAGACCAATCAGCCTAAAGCATTTTATTTCTGCATGTAAAATATTAATGGCTACCAATATCACTGCAAAATATTAGAGAATTAACCATTTGGAAAAAGTGAGAAAGTTATGACAACAGTTTCTTGACACTGACAGTAGGAGGTTGAGTCTGAACAGGACATTGTAATTTAAAGCATAAATAACTACTTTGTCTTTAATTACCCAGATCTTAATCTGCTGATTATGCAGAAAATTGCCTGTATGAATATGGGCCATTGTCCCAAGCACACGGGCATTGTAACAAAAGCTCTCAGCCTGTTAAACCAATAGGCTTATGTCAATAGCATAGTAGAATCCTATAATGTTGGCCCTAATGACAAAATAATAATCCATCTTTATACACGTAAAGACTAAAAATAAACAATTTTTTTATTTTTTTTTGAAAATTATGACGAAGCTTTGAAATCCGATCCCTGTCGATGTGAACAGGCCGTTTCAGTTCCTTTGTGCACACGCAGACCCATGTAGCCATTGGAAAATTATTCCTGTTGTTTCATTTTCCCCCCAGTAAAATATAGAAAGACTTCAAATGAAAGGAACTTCAGGTTACTGTTTTTCTACATTAGTTACCGATTCAAAATTAGTTAGCAATAAAAAAGTTGAAAAATGGCTAATTGGAATAGATGTATTGTCACCATGTCCCATTTAAGTGCCACAATGAAACCGTATCTCGTCAAATTCTCCACAAATTGCTAAATTGATTCTATTTTATTTATTTATTTGCTGCTATTAGCCACCCATTCATTGGCTGGTGTTTTTATGACTATGGGACTTGGATAGAATTTCGTAGTAGTATGTCATATGATATGCCATGTTAGTGGTATGTTATGATATAATACACTATGTTGTGCTATGTTAGTGGTATGCAAGTGATATGTTAGGATATGATATACTATGTTGTGCAATGTTAATCGTATATTATCCATATCGCATATACAGACTGATGACTATTATGATTATTATTTTTGATAGTTTGGTATAATACAGATGTATACCTACAGTTGCAAATTAATTCCAATTTGCCAAGCTCGTTGACCGATGGCATTTGAATTCATGGTTTAAAAGCCTGGCACATAACTCTGAGGAGTGGTTCAAAAAGAAAAAATTGTCTCAGGAGACGAGGAAGCTTTGAATCAAAAGAGCACGTAACAAACAATAACCTCACTATTTGGAGGAAGTTAGTCACGCATTTTGGCAGAATGCTTTTTAAGTACATTCTTGAGGAAACTGGAATCAAAGGCAACATGTTTTGACACAAAGAACAGAGATGCCGTGTTTTGCAACCGTAAAAACAGAGCGATGCACAACTGATGCAGTTCCCGGACTTGGGGGGGGGTCGTTTCAAAGGAACCCCAAACCCCCCTCAACGTGACAAAGGCGGAATGGAATTCGTGCCGTGCCACCTGAGACACCCATCACAGCACAAACAGCCGTTTCCTTTGACCAGGGACCCTCGCTGAAGTCCAGGGCCACGCTCCCCGACATCAGCACCGGGGCGTAAGCGGACCCATATGTGCGCTGTCTTGCTTCGCTGAAGTCCTCAACGCCGGGATTAAGAACCGTGCTGCAGATCAGCGACGCTTCTCCTTTATTGTCATGGGACTGGTTCTGCCCACTGGGCCAGTGCATGAAATGTCCTGCTCGCAAACAACTTCCTGTAATAGGACTCCCGTGTAATTTTAAAGGCACTAGGAAACAGGACTATAATGTGAAACAGCACTTACGCTCATTTAAAAGCAAAATGATTAATTTAACCTTCAAGGAAAAATGCAACGATAACATCGTGAAAGGTGGGGGTTGGGGTTACTTATACAATAAAGAAACACAATTATGGACAAATGCATAAAGAATTGAATGTAGAGATTGTGCCAATATATGAGGTATCTTGGCTTTGCGTAACATTCTTTGCGAATAAAAAGGCACGATTTTACCTTCGTTTCTTTTGCGTATGCACAGGCATACTACTGATTACTTTCAGCTATATTAACCCTAACCCAGAACCACTTTGTGTACTTTTCTAATATAGGATGAATTAGCACTGAAAACAAATGCGTATAGAAATATAAACATATAAAATATTATTGTTTAGATTTACAGAATTCTTTTTCGCCCTGTTTGAGTTTTTATATGAATAACAAACATAAGTGGGCGGTACAGAATGGCTTAACCGCTGTGGAATTGTTTTGAAAACGTAAATTACGGTTACATTTTCAGTTAACCGGATCGTGTATCACAAAATACAACGAGTCGCAGTTCCTGTGAATCACTGTACACGCTAATATTTCCACAGCCTGGCAATCCGTGATAACAGAGACGCCCCGTCATCCGATCCGTCTCCGCGTACAACAATATCAAACAGTCACAAGCCTCAAACGGAGTATTAATTACGTTCTCAAGTAGCGAACAGCGCGGCCTCATGTTGGTAGAGGTCCGGCGGCTCCCCTCGGGACTCCATTCTTTACTGAAAACGTCATCCTTCGGGCCCCGTGCTCGACCGAAAGGCTGCACTTCATCTACAATTGAAGTGCCTCAGGACCGAATCGTCGTTCTTGCCTTTTAAAGAGGCTCGAGTTTTAGTGGCTATTATTAGTGCCGAGCTATACACTTGGGACTTTCTCGGGTTGCGCTTCGCATTAAACTTCCACTTAAGTGACTACATCACTTTTTTTTGTTTTTTTTGTTGTCTCAGATAGCAGCGTCGGTTCTGTAAACGTTTTCTTTGTTTTATCACACAAGAAGAAATGTTTCACCACTCTTTCCAAGTTAGCATTTGAATGACGTTTTAACAACCAGGCTTTTTCCTCAACAGGTCTGTAAAATCTTACATCACCTTCTGCATTCTGCGTGTAGCCAAGGTCCAGTCATCATGTGGTGTACCTGTTCAACCAATGAACAGTTCACCCACTGTACTCATGGCATTGTAAGGCTGCAATAAACCTGTCAATTATATGGGCACATGCTATATTTTAGATTTTTAATGCATATTTTGATCGTTTAACATAAAGGGTAAAATCTCGCTCGACATTGGCCCATGTGGTTATGTTGAGCGACAGACGGGGATTTATTTTGTCTGTATGAAGGGTGTCTTTCAGCTCCAATAAAAACCGCCTGTCTGTAGCTGTTTCACCATAGCATAACTTTCCCTTTGTAAACATTCAAATGCTTGGTTGTGTAATATAGAGGACTTTGGATGCAAAGCAGAGCTTATTACATAATGCGCGTTAAAATATTGCATTTCAACATTTATAGATGATGAGAGACACATTAAGGCAGTGTGTCTCCATTGTTGGTAAGGATGTGAGCTCTGTGCCATTCCTTTCTCTGGTCAGGAGGATGGTGGAACACGCACGGGGAGAATTTAATGTCCAAAAAAAAGCGGAGTCACTCTGACGGGAATTTTCACAACGATGGGTCATTCCGTGCCAGAGTGGAAGGCCAGCATGTTCTAAAGTCAAGCCCCACCGACACAGAGCTGCTATTGGCCGGCTCCAATCTGGACCCTATCGACGTTCCATATCATCAACAAACCACTTCTCCCTCAGATTATTGTGTGCCCGATTGAATAAAAGAATAAAGGCGATTTTGCATAAAACCTCAACATTAATTCTATAATAGGATTCCTGCTCAGTACCACCAAAACCAGGACCTTTTAGGTTAAATAAAATAAAGAATATACAAATGGATTAAACCCTGTCTCTTCATGTGAAAATCCTTTGATATTCCAAGCAACGCTTGACGTGGTTTCAGTCACACTCAAAGTCTGGATGAATGGCAGATTAGTTTCAGTTTCTTTGTTGAATTAACGAGGCGTTCACGTTACTGTCACCTTGGATGCGTGAGGGCCAGGCCACCAACACTTTCAACCTTAGCTTCAGTCCATAAGCAAAGCTGCAGCTTCATCTCAGTGGCTTCTAAAGTCAATCTGAAAGCTTCTAAAGCCAAGGGTCCCTGGTCAATGGAAGCGTCTGTTTGTGCTGTGAAGGGTGTCTCAGGTGGTACGGCACAAATTCCATTCTGCCTTTGTCATGTTGGGGGGGTTTGGGGTTCCTCTGAGACTTAACCCTCCCCCCCAGTCGTTGCAAAACACGCCATCTCTGTTCTTTGTGTCAAAACATGTTGCCTTTGATTCCAGTTTCCTCGAGAATGTACTTAAAAAGTTCCTAAAAATGACAGATTCCAATGAATTTCCATGTGGCTGAGGTAGACCAAAGATCTCTGGGCGGTCCAAGTGGTCATCCCTACCACAAGGACGTGCATCAGTCCCAAAAAACTATTCAAATTTTAAGCCCTTTAACCCCATTTAAGACCTTTCTTTTGGTGGGGACCAGCAAAACCTCCGGACCACCAAATGCAGAGCTTAGTCTCTGCGGCGTCGTGGTCCGAATAGGGATCTCCCTTCAACATCTATAAAGAAGTCCTGGTGCACCGCAATGCACTGAGATCAGGTTCGACGCCCCACGACGTGGAGGATAAATTACGTTTGTGTGACTTCTCCACGGGTCCCTGCCATACCACTGAGGGTTGAATAATGTCTACCCAATGCTGTGTAGCGCAGGCAAGCTGGGGCCTCAGGCCACCATCTCAGGCTTCTTGCATTGCAACATGCCCCACAGGAACAGTGAACTGCGGTGCCCCTGCTTTTTGGCAAGCTCCAAGACGGCCTGGAATTGTGCATTTATCAACCGTTGGAAGGCAAGAAGGCCCATTTTCTTAAGCCAAGAAAAGCTTTGATAGATATAGTGGTACGGCAACAACTCTCCCCAGGTCAAGCCACCAGATGTAAATTACTAAAAAATAAAGATTTTTTTTTTCTAGAAAAGGATAAACTGAAAAATGGGACACCATGGCTAATGTCTCGGACTGATTGGGAGAGCAAAATAATAGCTGAACAAACGTTCTGTTTTCTCTAGGGACAAAAAGCCAAAAGGGGTGGGGGGGTTAGAGACCTAAACCTAAACCTCACCCGTCCGAATCCGATGTCATCAGATCCCCCCACTATTGGAGTCCGAGGTGGTCCGATCCTCCCCCCATGGGAGTCCGAGGTGGTCTGCTCCTCCCCCATGAGAGTCAGAGGTGGTCTGATCCCCCCATGGGAGTCCGAGGTGGTCCGATCCTCCCCCCATGGGAGTCCGAGGTGGTCCGATCCCCCATGGGAGTCCGAGGTGGTCCGATCCTCCCCCCCATGGGAGTCTGAGGTGGTCCGATCCTCCCCCCATGGGAGTCCGAGGTGGTCCGATCCTCCATGGGAGTCCGAGGTGGTCCGATCCTCCCCCCCATGGGAGTCTGAGGTGGTCCGATCCTCCCCCCATGGGAGTCCGAGGTGGTCCGATCCCCCTGGTAGCTCGAGTTACAGCCCTTTCTGACTACACTGTCGTGAGAAGGGATTCAGGCCCTTGTGTGCACACGTGGGAATGGCAACAAACACATCGGGCGCCATTTCCAGTCATGACCCAGAGAAACACAAACACCACGAAAGGCGTCACGATTTACTCAGTCTAATCATTGTGCTTCATTTGTTTTATTTTGGCTTCCGACCAACAACAGAGTAAACAAGATCAAGAGACCACGTTATACATACATCGCTGAGTAATTTTTATTATGAGCTGTTCCCTATCAGACATGACTGCCTGAATTTCCATTAAACAACCATCATATAGGAGGAGCTACATGTCAACGTAGAACGAGCAATAAGGCAGTCAAGTACATCGCTAATCGACACTGGGCGCCAACCAACGGCAGACATGTGATATTCACAGGGGTGTAACTCACGGGTGTGGGTGTGGCATGCCTCACCCTGGCGCGTCTCACCTGGCTGAAATTCCATCTTTTTACCTCTGCATTGATACAGAAGCGTGCGTGTCTCCCACAAACTGGGCGCAGAGGGATAAACAGGAAGTACTTAAATTTAAAGAGCAGAGCCGTGTCTATTACACGAGTTACTATTTCCTGCTCTCATTATGTTTAACTGACGCAGAGAAACGGTCCCATAAATCTAAGCAGACCTGTAGTTTAAACCCTTAAGGCCTGCTGAAACGCGCCGATTACGGTCTCCACAGTAATACAATGTGAACACGCGGCTGACCATTAGACTGACCGTTTATTTTTACCCTCGCTTTGGTGAAGTGCAAAGGACATCAGTGGAAGCGGAGATATCAAGAGGCTATTCAGTTCAATAAATGCGTTAATTGATGAGCGGATGTTTCTTGGCATTGCTTCTGAAGAATCATTACTTATTAAGAAACCCTTAATTCATTCTGACGTCCAGAAAAATGTATGGGTTTATGATGATTACGTACGCTTAACGTGAACTTCAGATTTAATATTTTTATTTGGATTTAGATTACAACCTTTTTTTTTTTTTTTCATGGAGCACACCACAGACTGAAGCAGTCAAAGAACTGGAGTTGAACCTAAAACCGCTCCAAAATCCGCAGGTGGTTCAGCTCAGTGATTCGGTGCAAAAACTAAGAAGTTTAATTTGTGTGCTGAGCAGGGGATGAATCAGTCTTTTCTGCAAGCTGACCTAACAACTGCTCGGTGTAACCGCTGTGGTTCTCTTTTAGTTCTGCCCAAAAAGGCATCGCTCCACTGTAATTCCAGTTGGCATTGTTCCAGGCCAAATGATGCTGATTCCAGCGTCACTTCTGTGCTAAAATTGCTTTGAAATGATCCCAGATCTGCCGACGGAAGCGTTTTTTCTAATTTTTCTTTCCTCGTCCCTTGGCTCCCATGTTCATGTTGAACCTCAGGTCTCGAGGTACGCCATTGAACAGAATGGGATGTCATCGGGCGTCCAAGCGATACCCAAGATGCACCAGGAGATCCAAACGCAGCATAAGTTAAGAATCCAGAGGGCATCCATTATGCACCCATTTTTTTTCTCCAATATTAAAGCTGAACCTGTATTAACGCAGTCCTCTGATCCGGACAAACTCTTCATCCAACCTTTCGAAACGACGGGAGGGAGGGAGAGCCGAACCAGTCGTGCTTGTGCACAATGTTTATACATGTATTCGCGTCTGCAGATTCACCTGTCTGTATATATATACATACATATGTGCGTACGTACGTCTGTGTTTTACAGGGAAGTGATGAAAATCAGTGCTGACAGTCGACAGCGTTGGAGGGGAGAGGGGTTTCTCGAGCCAGGATAGCCCAGTGAAGCCGATTTCGGTTTCCTCCCGGTGGTCTAAAATTTCAGCCCTTGGCCTCCCCATAAAAGGGGGCTTGGCAGCCCGAAACGGTCAGACTCATGTAACCCGTTGATTTACGAGAATTAAAACCCAGATTTGTTTTACGCGGCTAGGAACACAGAGGCTGCCATCCGCCGTTGCGGAGACCTGGAGCTGCGAGGCAGCAGAACAAATCACTCAGCCACCTGGAGAGCATGGAGGCGCACAGTCAACACCGCGACGTTTGCCCCCAGGCTGCAAGCAGGCACAGCGGCTACACTGGAGCCTATTCTGCGTCTTCAGGGTCGCAGGGAACCCCAGACATTGACAAGCGGGACGCAAATCCGCTGTCCAAAGTGCCGTCTGCCCTGCCGGCGCTCATGCATTTCCTGCAGGCAATGCCTTTTGTAGTTATTTATTGTGAGGCGAGTAAAAAAAAATTGGGTTAATTCAGCTTGCCTGTCACATGCTTCTGTACCCTGCTGTACTTCAGACCCGGTCAAAATAAGTGGAGCTAGGTTTTTTTAAAGTGAGACGGCGCGTTCAGCCGGTTTCACACACTGTATTTAACAAAGCCACGACCGGTGGTCAGCACCAACGACTTGAAGAATATAGTCCTACATTTCGCCAATCTTTGCTAATCAGAAATCCCATCACTTTGTACCAAATAGGATTGTGATTGTAACTATACAGCATTTATCGCCTTATTATTTCTGTTCCATGGATCAGATTGTTAAGGGTTGAGGGAATTCACAATATAATGATCAAAGCGAGAATAACCACCAAGAGATGAATTCATTAGTCAGCCTTTGGTGTGAGGGCATGCAGTGCAATTTCATTCTCCTTTTGTGAATACACAGAGCTCAGGCTTAAATCAGAAGAGGATTCGAGAGCTTGACAAGTGGGCCTTGTGACTCGTCTATTCGGGAGAGCTGGTGAATTTTTGAAAGCGTTTGTTTCTGAAGTGCGTTGCACAGGGTCACGTGTGTTGCCTCCCGCGCTTCGTTCGTTACCTGACAGAGCCGGGTGGAACCACAGCATTTTTGGGGTCGAATCCGCACGTTTTTCATTGTTCTGGCCCAATCGGTTCTCCTTTCTACCGGTTCCAGTTGGATGATTACATCAACTGTCGCCTGGTCAAACAGCCCTCTCTCACGTTCATCAGGTTTCATCAGCGTTTAGGCCACAAGCAGCTACCGGTTTCTCTGCACTGGGCTGTGGTCTGCAGGCCCGGGACACAAGTCAGTTAAAACCAAACCAGGCCTCCCGTTATTTTCACACTGCTCCTGGCTTGTCCAGTGAGCATCCTTTCCGCTGTTCTTACAGAGCCCCATCCATTTCCTCCATGGCCTTTCTGAAGCTCCATCAGATTCTGCTTTTGACTCTGAGCCAGGCTCGGATATTAAACATATACTCTCTTGTTTTCATTGCTTAATGCCTTGTCCCATCTACTTAAAAACTATATGGGAACCAGATTTTGGGTTTGAAATCCAAGAGGAATTATTCTCCATTCTCCCTGGGGTCTGCTCCTGTCCTCTACGTGTAAAACACAGCTTTTAGAAAATTAGGTTTCTGAACATTATTCATGTAGGTGAGTTAACACTGTTGAAAACTTTTTGAATCCCTTTGGGCCCAATGCAGGTCCAATTTATGATAGATGTTCAGAACGACCATGCTCACTAATGCAGCTATAATGATTCTTCTTGGGCAGAACTCCTTTGGGACCTCCGCCTTTGGTGACTGATATGTGAAGTAGTGTTGATATGTGATATGCTGATACGTGTCAGCTCCATCACCCCATTTCTGCTCTCTGATAGCAGTAGATCCTCACAGTCGAACCACAGACAGATGCATTAGCGTCTTTAACCTTATTGGTCCAGATGTCTAGTTTTGATTAATTGAATGAAGCCTGAAGAACCTTGCTCTGTCCCACTGGGTCGCTCGCGGATGTAATGAAATAACGGGCGACAGAATCCACCGTTCAGTTGCACGAAAAAAGGAGTGATGGACGTTGCTCCAAGTTTAGAAGGACTGCGGTTCGAGCTGAAGAACTGAGCGCTTCCAACGGATAAGCCAAGTTTATATAAACTGGAGGGTTTCTGTTCAACACACAAGTGATTTATATCTAAAACGCTGTGTTTATTAACAAAATACACTGTTTTCAAAGAGAACAGCAGTAAACAGTTCTATTTCTTGGACTGTTTGGAATCCTTAATTTCCATCCACAGAGGCATGATAAAAATTTTGTGGAACATTCTAGAATGAGATGGTCCTTGCCATGGCGTTTAGGTGGGCCATGTTAGTGAAAAACATTAGTGATAGACGCTGTGAGGTACATTTAGTTTTGACCAGATTTATAGTTGAATGACCCTATATATCTTTTAGCTACAGCTGTTAAAGAAATAACGTAGAAAACTGGTTGCGTTGAAAAAAATCCACCAGGTGGGCCACGTAATGGCTACACATTAGTGATGGACAAGCTATAAGCTATTACCATTAGAGTTTTCATTACAGAAGTTCTCAAAACACATGCACCAGTTGATTTAATTGCCAAATGTTATCATGACCTAAATGGCCATTTCCTGAAATGGAAACTGTCTGGCCACATAATGGACCATTTATTTATTGTTCCATTAAATAATCTTGTCATTATTGCATTAAGTATTACTGTTTGATGGCTAAAGTCTAACCGTTCCACTTAAAACAAATCCTCAAATGCCATGTGATCCACAATGGATAATGTTCACTCAGCAGAATATAATTACCGGCTCTTGCTCTGTAATGTAGGAAAATGGGGAAAAGAGACAGTCATCTGTCCGTGTGCTTTCGCACACCCCTGTCTCCATCTCATCTCTGCTGTTTTCTACATTATATACTCACCAAAGCAGTCGCGTTGCACGCTGCAATCTCAGCTGTGAATTCCGGTTGTTTTGAACTCACAACTGAACTCACTCTGAACTTTATCAGCAAAGGAGCCAACAGGACAGAATGAACCCTTCTGAAAGGGGATGTTGTTTTTGAGGTTTTTACAGTAAGATTTCCATTTGAACACTTCTGACATGAGAGTAAAGTGATTGATTGGTGGATGGTGGATGGTGGGTTTGTGGATTGGTGATGAATTGATGGATGGTCAAACCAAGTTCATCAGCCAAACTTAATTATCAGGAAAGTGTCCATATATACGTTATCAGAACAATGAAGAGTAGATTTTTTTTTTTTAAAGAAGCTCCAGACCCACATTTCAGTTTGCTGAAGTGACATATGTTAAAGCCCATACAGGGAAAAAAAATATATTATTTTGATAGGTAGATGGATTATAATTATATAACGAATCAATATTAACTATTTGTTGTAAGTAGCAATGGTAAGGCAAACTTATTATTTAACCGCAGTCTAACAAAGGACATGTTCAATAAAAGGTCAAATAAAATATAATTAAATCTAAATTGGAAATACTGATTCCGTCTTCATA